>OY787677.1:25067673-25315161 GCA_963678985.1 Spisula subtruncata | reverse complement strand
TGGAAGGGTATGACCTGTGGCAGCAAGGAATTCAACCAATAATTTACAAATCCAGCATATTAATCATATTTCAATTTTCCCAATTTTTTTTAGAAATTCAGAAATTTTTAGAAATTTGGAAAATGGATCATTTTTAATGATTGGGAAATAAAGAAGGTAATGAAACATACCTATATACAGAAACATGAACACCTAGTGATGTATCTTCCTTTATCTTACTGATCTTTTTATCTCGTCTTTGTTCCTTGGTGAGTTTACGTGCTGCGTTAGCTTCCTCATGGGCCCTTAAATATAGTGAAGTTAGAATATCAAATTTAGGTAGTTTACTCGTATGCCTCAAAAAAGATTGAAGTAAAAATTAGAAAGTGACATTTAAGCCTTCCTCATGGGCCCTAGAAAATAGTGAAGTTAAAGTAAAAGCTCGACAGCCCAACTTTCAAGAAAATTTCAAGTAAACAAGTAAGATTTAGCTTGTTTTCTTTAGAGGTCCTGGAAATGAACTAAATTAGAAAGTAATGCTTGTGTTTGATTCATAGGAAAGTTACAATTCAGTGGCCTTTCCTTAAAGTGTATAGAGCTATATAAGAACGGTCATTTAATATCAAAATAATTATTTGCATCGTTTTTAGTATGATACTAGACTATCTTTATAGCAAATTAAAACTTTGGATGGGTTCCGTGTACTTTGACTCAATCGTCAACAAATAGACTACTGTAAACCTAGAAATTATTTTGCGCGATTTAAGTTCGCGGTTACTAACAAGAGGGCCTGAAAGGCCCTACGGTGCTCACCTGTTGCACATTGGTCTAGGTATCAGTACAACCTACATTCTGACCATATTTCATGAAGATTGGATCAAAACAGTGACGCCTGGAGTAAACACAATATTTTTCTACGATTTGACCTAGTGACCTAGTTTTTGACCCCACATGAACCAGTTTCAAACTTGGTCTAGATTCCATAGAGAACAACATTCTGACCAAGTTTCATGAAGATACGATCAACATTTTGACTTCTGGTGTGAACACAAGGTTTTTCTAAGATTTGACCTAGTGACCTAGTTTTTGACCCCACATGACCCAGTTTCAAACTTGGCCTAGATTTCAATTTGGCCTAGAGTCCATAGAGAAAAACATTCTGACCAAGTTTCATGAAGATACGATCAAAATTGTGACCTCTGGTGTGAACACTAGGTTTTTCTAGGATTTGGCCTAGTGACTTAGTTTTTTACCCCACATGACCAAGTTTCGAACTTGGCCTAGATTTCATGAAGAACAACATTCTGACCAAGTTTCATGAACTTGGCCTAGATTTAATGGAGAACAACATTCTGACCTAGTTTCATGAAGATTAGATCAAAACCGTGACCTCTAGGGTGTACACAAGTTTTTTATAAGATTTGACCTAGTGACCTAGTTTTTGACCCCGCATGACCCAGTTTTGAACTTGGCCTAGATTTCATGGAGAACAACATTCTGACCAAGTTTCATAAAGATTGGATCAAATTGGTGACATCTGGAGTGTACACAAGATTTTTCTAAGATTTGACCTAGTGACCTAGTTTTTGACCCCACATGACCAAGTTTCGAACTTGGCCTAGATTTCATAGAGAACAACGTTTTGGTCAAGCTTCATGAAGATTGGATCAAAACTGTTGCCTCTAGAGTGTACACAAGCCAATTGTTGACGGACAACGGACGACGACGACGACGGACGGACGACGGACGAAGAGTGATCACAAAAGCTCACCTTGTCACTACGTGACAGGTGAGCTAAAAATCTGCGAAAGTAAATAGCCGTGAACATGTCCAGGACAAGAAAAACGCGAAAGTTTCTCGATTTTGAAGGAAATTCATCAATTTGGTACGACGTTTATAAGACCGTATTGAGAGTGCTATTTTGTCAAAATATGGAATGTTAAGTGTATGCACTTTTTCTGAATAAAGACTTTTATGATCACGGTACAAAAATGAAAACACTTTATATAAAAAAATTCTTGAAAACGTGTTTAACAATACACTCAATATATGAACATGCATGTAAATAGCGCTGTTTATTACCGGGTATGTCATAATACAAAATGACTGTGAAAACATTACCAGCGTAGTTTGCAATTTGTGTAAACAATACAATAGGTAACTATCTACATCAAAAAGAGTTTGAGAGGGTTTAACAAAGGTGAGAACCGCGGCGTTTGCGGGAGACTTAAAAACGCAAATTGTAGCCGCGAATATGCCGACAATCGGCAAAATGCGAAAGTTTGTATCCGCGAAAGTTTCTAGGTTTACAGTATTCTTATATTTTCATGGGGTGTTCTAGAACGCTTTCACATGAAAACGGACAATTTGCATGTCCAATAAATCACACAGAGACTTTCTGTTAAAGCTGAAGCAAAAAATGATCTAATGGATATGAAAGCATTTATATAATTGTTTTTCAGTTTTTGAATTTTTTAAAAAAATATCGTCAGATATAGCTCAATACACTTGAAGGTCCTAGAAACGAATGAAGAATGTTAGACACATGGTTCATTAACAATTTTCACAACTTAATTCAAAGACTTTTCAAGGTAGAATTTGTATTTTCAAGGCCTCTCCTGAGTTGGGAAAAAATTAGGAAAGTTTGACCTACTTCTGTCGTTTAGCCATCTGTGCCCGGACGTGAGCCTCCACCTTGGTGGGATCCTGTACAGCTTCAGATCCCAGTACTCTCATCAAGTTAGCCATACGTACTGAAACATATAGTGCAACAAATACAAATATATGACTCCGGACTAGATCCCAGTACAGTCCAACCTGCCTTAACGGTCACCTTTAATCGGTGGTCACCTGGTGTAAACGGTCAGTTTCTGACGCCCCCAACGAAATTTGTTCTATTTTACACGTTGATTTAGCGGTCACCTGCTGTCCCAATCAGCGGTCACCAAAAGTGCTTCCCAAATACTCAATATGGCCCCTATTAGGCGGCCAGGCGCCGGTCCGGCGGCCAGATCCCGATCCGGCGGCCATCTATATAGCTTGAATCATCCGCGGTAATTTCAAACCCGTGTCAAAGAAAACAATCATCAGTTTACACGTGACCGCGAACAAGAATGGCTTCGATACACGCTGTAGCCAATCAGAGTTGTTTATTCAAAGTGCGATGATGCGCACAAGCTTTATTTTACCTTTATTAGAAGAAGTGGGCGGGGATATTTAAATTAGTCGGTGCTCTTTAATTGATATTTTATACTGATCTTTAATTACCTAATTAACACAATTAAATTAATTTGCACATGTATCGGTAGCTACTGATCTTCACGTGTGGTAAGAAAGTTTGTTGATAAATGATGATAATTATCGAGGCCAAAATCACACTTGTTCTTTGCAATTAGCAAACTTGTTAAATGAAGCATTTCTACCAAAATCAGATCGATTTTGAATTTTTATCGAACGTCCATTCTTTTGAAAGTCTGTGACTGATCGCATTGTACAATCACACTGTTAATTTTAATCACAAATCCTGGAATTATGTCAAGTGCTTAACGTAAATGTATGACATTAGAGGAAAGGATAAAATGTCTTAAGTTGTTTGAAAGTGGGAAAAGTTCTCGTGTTGTGGCAACAGAAATGGGTGTCGGACGTACCCAGGTCCAAAATGTGCTCTAAGAAAACGTGAAATTACTAACTAGTGATTAACTTGTTCAGATAATGATTAGTGAAGCTTAAATGGTGACATATGATGAATTAGTTTTTGTCAAAAATTGGATGATAAATATTAAATGTGTTGGTTTTTAACAAATATTGGATGGTGAATATTGAATGAATTTAAGTGTACATGTACAACATAGATGTGCTAGTTAGTGCTAGTTATAATATATGGCTTGAGTATACATATATGTTTATATTTAAAATATAACTTAAATAAAAATATATTGTTGTTTATGTGTTTTTGCTGTCTTAGTAGTAGTTGCTGTTGTTCCTGATGATGATGATGATGATAATGGAAGAGGAAGAACCCTTTACAACAAGAGGCATACTTTAAATTACCATTTATGTATAACAACCCATTATGATACACCAGGTCCTGTCTCATTAAATAAGTACAATGTATGCTCGAAACCGACCCCCCCTTGCCCAGTATTCAGCCCCTCCGTTCAGTGGTCACCTGGCTTAAGCAGCCAAATTGGCTGCATCCCTTGGCTGGCTGCTTAATGCAGGTTGAACTGTACCTCACAACAACACTCAGATCAAACATTGTTCTAGTTTTAAATTTCAGACAAAGAAATCTCAAAATAACCAAAATTATGTCAATACTTTGAATATTTTCACCAAATTTACTGTAAAAGAGTTCATTCTTTCATTTGAAGCAAATTTGACTATTCCAGAATTATCCGACTTCCCTATTGTTACCTTTAGGTTCCATAGGTGGTAAGAGACCGAGACGTATTTTCTCCTGAAGTTCTTTTTGTGCTTCCTGTCGATTTTGTCGGCGTAACTTTTTCCTTTCCTCTGCAGTGAGGTATACGGGGATAGCGGGTTCTTTCTCAGGCTCAGCTGCAATACAATATTACAGAATGTAACAACTTTATGGCCCCTTTTTCAGCCCCACATAAGATCCCTTAAAAATACGAAGCTAAGCCTGAAGGTTTCACTTCATTTCTTCAGATCCTAACTAACTAAAAGGTAATTTTTTCAGAGTTTTTTAACTATAAAATGAGGTCACTAGCAAAAAGGCCAGAAAAAACCAAGTGGTCATGCTATATTAATGCCTGGGTCCAACACAAAAATTACCCCTTTTCAGCCCCTAATGAGAGCCCTTAAAACGCAAAGTTTGTCTGTAGTTTCCATTTCTCTAAACTGCCATTTTTTTCAGTTTTTACTACAAAAATGGTAACATCAAAAACACAACTTTCAAAATGGCCCCTTTCAAGCCCCTAATGAGAACCCCTATCACAGCTTACCTGGAGGTTTCATCTGTATAGGATGTTCTACAAGATGGGTGATACCTTCAAGTCGTTCTCGTAACTTCTCATCTTCTTCCATACTCTCGTAACTATAGCAACAATGTACATAATGTAGTTAAAGCCAATATTCAGTACATTTCAACATTTTGAAATACTGTAAAATCATTGATTTTGTGTTGGGATTTTTTTTAATGAATTAGTGAATTAACTCTTCCACCAAATTTAATCCCCATGGTTGAGCAATAAGAGTTTCCTGTCAATATTTTGTGATCCACAAATGTCTGGCCCGGTGATTATAAACATATCTCAGTTCATACTCCAACTCCAAACTCCAAGCTCAAACATGAAAAACAGCTTATTTAAGAACTTTGCTTCAAAACCAACACCAACTTGTAGCAAATGGTCTAACTAAGAAAATGAGCCCCCATTTGATATGTTTCCATTCATTAATAAAGAAGTTACAGCAATTTTTGTAACTAGGAAATGCTCCAATTGGAGTACGGAGTATGAGTTGGAGCATGGAGTACGTACTCCAATGTTTATAATCACCGGGCCTGACCGCACAAGAAATGCATTTTATTAAAATCTACGAAATTAAATTAGATACTTACCAATCTATAGTTCTAAGTATATAAGCGTCCCACCACTCCATATCTGGTATCTCACCGGCAGACTGTAAATGATAGGATAAAATATACCACCAATTATAGTAAAATTAATTTTTGCGGTGGATTAATTTTGTCCGATTTCGTGGATCAAAGAAACTAGATCGCAAAAATTTAATCCCCCAGAATAAATGACATCAACAAGAGACTTTCTTGTAAATTTTGTTAATCCACAATTAAACTAGAAGTGTGTCCATCAAAACAGGTGCCCCCATTGGAGTATATAGCCTTGAAGCTCATGTAGCCGGTGTATCAAACGAAATTGACAAAATAAATATAAATCACTAACTCCTCGACACATATTTTGTTGGAAACTGCTAAAATGACCTTTAATCTTTAATAAAACTGCAAAATAACATCAAATGACCTTTGGAATCGGAAAAAATACATGTAAACAAACACCATGTAAAATTTCAGGAAAGGGAAATAACCCCATCTATCCGGTGCAACAATAACTTTTTCCAAGTACATTTGGTCCAGTTTGTTGACAAGTTGATTTTTTCCCGCCAAAAGTTGCACACGACCCTTTTTATCAATGGATGACGTCATAGCTGTCAAAATTATGTTTGATAGATAAACAAGCGAGCATTGAATACATGCATGTCAAACATTGCCGATTAAATAAGGATTTACTCGTAGTGAAGGCATGGTGTAAGTTTTTGTTGTGATTTCATTCAGAAATTGGTCCATTTCGTATTTATTTATTTAATTTACTCTTCAGTTATTGTAAACAATCCTGTAGGCAACGTGACGAGAAAAAAAATCTACAAGTTCATGAGAAAATTACATACACCGGTACCGTGGATACACCGGCTTCATGGGGTTTCACTATAGTATATGTAACAAAGGGCAGTTACTTAAAAAAAATTACGTAAGAAATATATTCCATCCTTTACGGTCAACAACATATCAAGGTATTTGATACGTGAAAGTTTAAAGAAACGTATGTTTGTACGTACGGAAGAAAAGCACCAATGTTATATGACCCCACTTATAAATAAGTGAGGAGGCCTCAAAAACCCATCCTGAAGTGTGCCAAATATCATACTTTTATCTGAGCTTTTAAAGATGGGAATGTGAAATTCCAGACCAAAATTTTAAATTTCAGAAGTTTCCACAACGAAAATGGCAAGAAGGTTTCCTTACCCTTTGAGACAAAACTAAATTTGCCTAGACTTTTCTCAGCAAAATCATAATTTCCAACGACTTTTCTAAATAAACACATAATTTTCCTTGACTTTTCTCAGTAAAATATGACATTATTATACATACCAATTCCTTTCTAGGTGCAATTGTAGCAAGTTTTGCAGCAGAAGCAATTCCTGTTTTCTTGGCAGCATGACTGATTTCACTCTGTAGTCTGTCTAACTGTGCCTGTAAGGTGACATTGAAAACATGTATTCATTATAAAAGTAAACTGGGTGAGTGTAATTCAATAATAAGAGATATAGCTTTTATAATTTAACACGATCCTGACCTTTTAACTAGAATAACTGATATACAGGGTGTTAAAAAAGTTCGTAGACATTACTATTTTATCTGTCATTTGATTTTCAAATAACATTTTCACATTTTTCTGACACATTAGTAACTACAAAACCTGCTTTGTTTATTTAAATCTTATTTAAGTCGATCTGACATGTGATGTATGAGATATGCAAGGGTTTAATAGACTCACGTGAAGACGCAAAATGTGGATGACGTCAAAATGACGTCACAGTTTTAGGTACTCGATCTTTGCAAATGTGATAGCCCATTATACCCATGAGGTTTTTAATTTTATTTTGGTCGAGTGAGTTGCCTGGTCTTTCTTCTTTGGATATAAGGTGGTAAACAGTATCACAAATGCATTGCCGGGTACTGGCAGGGGTACACAACAGGCAACATTCTGCACAAAATCAGTCCAATTTTGGTACCGGATGAGACGCATGTTTTTAATATCACCATGGTAAACTCTTCTGGTCAGGGAAGTTTTAGCGGTATTTCGAAAGTATTAGTCCTCACTCTAGTCAGATATAACGATTTTACCAACAGAAATGATATTGAACTTTTTGAGGTCACATATTACAATTGCTCACCGAAACCATCGTTTTGAACTTTTATTGGCGTCGATCACTTATGAACCGTTATCTTCCGAAGATTCCCATACTAAATAATTTTGTTTGTTTAGCTCATGGAACTAATATTGAATACACTTACCTAAGAAGACAATTTTCGTCCAGTCATTTTCAAAAAGGTTCTTTTATCTTTGAGCAAAACCCAGTTTTTCCTTATACTATCTCACAGTCAGATACGGGTGGGTGGGGTATTTGTGAAAATACCATTTCTGTGTCTTTGTGAAGTATAATCCATTAAATAACATGACTTAATTCGTTTCCAGCATTTGTCGGTGCTTTTACAACATTTCTGATATATTTACATCGCTTATATTTAATATTGTTAGTTATCGTATACCCCCTTGCTCAGGTCCCGTTAGGACGTCCAGAGTGCGTACCTCCCGAAGCGCTATCCTCTTTCCTATATTTAGCCTTTCCCTTATTAATCAAACCACAAGAACCACAGCGAATGCTGGATATTTCTTTTATTTAACAACCCGCAACACAGTATTAAACAATATTAAGCCCTTGTGGAGAAATTCATATTTGTTCAATACCACCACCTTTCAATAAAACTGCGTGTTTAATTGCTGTTTACAAAATTACCAAGGATTACGTCATGACGTCACGTGCAAATATTCCTGCAGACAATATCATTTATTTCACACAACATGAAGATAATGTATAGTTCTACATTCCTACCAAGTTTTAAAACTGTATACTGAATGGTTTTGGATTTATTGAACAAAATCAAGTGTCTACGAACTTTTTTAACACCCTGTATACTAGATAGCTGAATCAATCGTGCAAGGTTACTAGCTTTTTGGCTCAAAAAGTTACAATGTTGGTTTAAATTTGTTATAACTTGTATCAACTGTTTTGACCCCGTAAGTATAGTCATGATGACCAGTTTAATTATTTAAGAAATGTTGACTTCCAAATACAACAAATGATAAATTCAACGTTTATGAACATTTCTAATTCCAGATTCAAGTAGTTTTAATACGTAAATTATCATTGAATTGAAAATAAAATACGGTCATTGGTGTTGATCATGTGCCAGTCACATAACTATCACATGATCAAATGTTCAAAGAACTAAGCTCTGCCTACCTTGGTTCGTAATCTTTGTGCTAAATGTTCAAATTTTCCCTGTTCATGAAATCTGAATCCTCTCTTCTGTCTCTGGGCACCTTGCAGGCTGTAAGTACAATACAAGTAAAACATATTTGATTTTGGTTGAAGATCGAGTTTTATTTCAGAGTGAAAATAGTAAACTTTTAAAGGGCCATCAGCTGACTAAAGTCATTGCTGCGCAAATTCCTTCCTTCATGCACATCTACTTAAGGTTAAAAATCCTGCAAAAAATGTAGGAATTGCATCAACAAGAATTCTTAAACAAACCAGACAGACAAACTGAAAACAGTTTACCCCCCCCCCCCCCCCCTTACAACTTCCGTTGTACTGACTGGGTGTTTAACTCTATTCACTTTACCCAATGCTATTTTCATAAATTTAAGACACATCATCACAGAGGAAAAGAAAATGCATCAAAACATTGATACAACCAAAATCAACATAATATGACACTTACTTTACTCTGGGGTCAAAGAATTTTGAGGCACTTATTTCTTCTGGTGGGGCATCAATGAGCCCCTTAAACTGCTCCCTTCTCTTCGCCCTGATGTTTGCCTATAAGTAGAACAAAAGTGTCACAGAAAGTATAAGAAAGGAAAGCCCAGTTATACTGAATATGCAAATGAACTTTTATTAACTACTATTATATTTATTTGCTTAGCTCATACATTACAGAACATTTAAAGAAAAATCGAAGATTTCTGCTAAGATGCTTTGTGATTGCCAATCCAGAAATCCAAAGGGATTCAAACTAGTGACCTTCCTTTTCCAAGACAGATGCCATAACCATTTTTATAATATCAATTTCAGAAACCAGTCTACGAATTCTGATCTGTGATTGATGATCAGTTTCAAATTTAGATTAAAAAAACAAAACAATGATAATAACAACAAAGTCAATTGCAGAAACCAGTCTATGGATTCAGACCAGTGATTGGTCAATTTCAACTATGAAAACTTCAAAACCGACCAATCAGAAGCTTGCATTTAGTGACTGGTTTACATTATTTACCTTTAATGTTGGTGCATGATGAGTGAGTGTTATAGCTAAACCAGTCTTTGCATCTATGGTACGGCCTTCACTGTCTAATATCAACGGTGTAGGTCTGAAAATATACAAAATAATCAAAACTCCACAGTTAATCGAGTTGTTGTAAAATAAATTCACTCCGAGCAGATTAAATGTATATACCATAACTTTGCCATTTCTTGACATATTTCAACAAATAACTTTTATTTTCGGTCAGAAGCCATTGCTCTTTCAGTAATGATCAATCAACAAATTCCCGATAAATCCGGACACTTGACACCCCTACTAGGAGATTCAGCTATTTGACAGCTGTAATTTGGGCATTATATTTTTTCGTTGGCACAGCTTTCCGACACAGAATACTGGACAAACAAACAATTACTCATGCCTTACAGACAATAAACAAATGTTGTTTGTGAAACATGTATGCCCCCATCACAACCCAATAGTTGAAAATGGTAAAGGTCACTGTGACCTTGACCTTTGACCTACTAATCGGGTCATCTGCTGATGCTGACCAACCTTCATGAAAAGTTTGAAGATCCTAGGCCTAAGCATTCTCAAGTTATTGAACGGAAACCTTTTGGTCTACCAACCGACAAATCGACCGATAGACAGGAGCAAAGCAATATAACCCTCATCAAAGATGGGGGGATAAAAGAGATCATTCAAATAACTTACTTGTTCATCGGAACTGCTTTTCTGAAATAGAAGATTAAACTGTGCTGACAATTTTCAAAAGCAGAATTACACAAAAGTGCAAAACTCCCTACAAAATGCAGAATATTTGTGCAGTATTCAACAAAAACAAACTAAAGAGGAAAACTTTGACTGAGTTGGAATACACAATAAAGTTGGATTACTTAATTAATTTGGTACAATGTATGTGTAATTAATTCGAACAACTTTGATTAAGTTGGAATATTTGAAAAAGTATTGTAAAATATTCCATGATAGCATATGTTTTTTTTCCATCAGCTACTTAATAATAATATTACAAAGATTTAATTTTTCTAAGAGCAAGAAAACTTACAGAATGCCAAAGCCACAGAATATTGTAAATTTTGACCTAGAATTTCATTTTTCCATGACCATTCACTGACTTTTCTGAAATACTATTTAAACAGACCATTTTCAAAAATTCACTGACAATTCACTAACCTTAAAAAAATCAATTTCCAAGACTTTTCCAGGTTGCTGGCAACTCTGTACATTCTTAATTACTTGATTAAGATAGACAACTTAAGTTGGAATACTTACTGAGGTTCCAGTTTATCCAATGATTTGACAGGTGGCATACCCCTCATCGGTGCCGGTAGACCTGCCAGACTGGCGATCTTTGCTTGTATCTGTGCTTCTAGCTCGCTGGCACGCTTTGCCTTATCTTTGGCTTCAGACATAAACTTCTGAGCCTTAAATGAACACACAAGAAAGTTGAAACACGGGTCATAAGTTCATAACTATATACAAAAACTTGGCTGGGTACCTAAGGAGAGCGGGAAGGTGGGGGCGTTAATTTTGCTAAAAAACGAAAATTTCAAGAAATTTTAACACAGGTCATAACCATACAATTGATATATAAATTAGCCCTTGTCTGCCATTCTGAGATAAGTCATACGTGCCAAGTACTCCTATTAAAGTGGAGTTACCCCTATTTTCGTTGTTAATTTCTAGTTTTCCCAGTTCACCTACCTTTGAAAAAAAGGTACATTTTATGATCTTCTGTCCCATATTTATAAACCACTTAAATTAATATATTCCTAGTTTATGCATCTAAATCCCTTTTAAATCACATTTAAGTGCATCTTGTGACATGTTTTGCTTTATCACTCCTATTTTGGATTTGTCTAGCTTGGCAGGTATGGTCTTAACTCTGCAGAAAGTTGAAAGAATAAAAGGAACATAACAATACTAAAGCTTACTTCCATAGAAATATGCAGATACTGTAAAATCATTTAATTTTGTTGGGACGAAATTTCGTGGTTTCGGTAAAAAAAGACAATTTCGTTGGGACTTGAATTCGTGGACTTTGCATTTCAGGTAATAAAACAAGGCTCAAAATTAATGTTTGTTGGGATTAAAGTTCGTGGTTGAGGTGAACCACGAAATCCACGAAATTTAACCCCCCACGAAAATTAATGATTTTACAGTATATACCTGCAAGACTGTAGTATGTCCTTATTTAATGATAAGCATTAACTACAGTCTTGCAGGCAACCCTTGAAAATTTAGTCTCACAGGACAATCACTGTTCATCTACCTGTCAGGGCATTCACTAGCCTCCTAAAGTGAAGAGTCAAAATAACTCATGACTCTCGATTTTCAAGAGTCAACAAAATATTACACAAGTATAGCAACTTTGACTCTTGAACTAAAATTTTCAAGAGTCAAAATTGGCCCTTTTGTCAAAATTCAGGAGTCAAAATGCAGTTTCAAGAGTCAAAAGAAAGCCCTTACTGTGCTCACAGACTGGACCTACCTGTGTTTTTTGTGCTGGTGCAGGGGGTGTGGGAACATTTACTGCCATCTGAGCTTTCCTCTGTTGTATCACCTTCTGTGCATTCTGCATCATCTCCTTTATCTGAAAATACATTACAAAATAGGCGTTAAATTTGACCCCTACCTTAGCCCTTCCCTTTTATTGGACCAAGAAATCATTTTACCCCTGAATTCACCTTTTAACATTGGAAATTCGCTAATAGTAATACACACTATCATCTTGATGGTAAAATATATTCCAAAATAGGAGTTAAATTTGACCCCTAATTTTGGCCCTGTCCTTTTATTGGGCCCTGAATTAAGTTTTCCCTCCCTGAATTCAACATTCAACCCCACAAAACAGCAAATACACACCATAGGCTAGATTGTTAAATTCTAGCTTGACAGACCTACCAGCAATACTTTGGTATACTTTTCTGAAAAGCCAAATTCATTCAGTTATAAAACAAACAAGATTACCTTTTCTTCAGTAAGTTGTCCAGGGCTCGGCCCATCTGGAGTTTCGGGTATTTCGTCTATTTTTGCTTTTTTCCTCCCATCATCCCTATCATCTCGATCATCCTGAAACTGAAATTAGGAAGATATTTTACTGATGCAGTCTTTGACGTCAGTCAAACCTGCTAGTACTCTATTAAAGTGGAGTTACTCCTATTTTCGTAATGAATTTCTGGTTTTCCAAGTTCACCTGTCCTAACTGATCAAAGGTACATTTTATAAATTCAATGATCGTTAGTCCCATATATATATCCACTTCAGGGCTTTCATTTGACTCATGAAACTGCATTTTGACTTTTAAAGTTGACATAAGTGTCAATTTTGACTCTCGCAATTTTAAGGTAGAGTCCAGTTTACTTTACTTGTAATACAAATTTTCTTACAATATTTTGATGACTTGTGGAGCCTAGTGAAAGCCCAGCGCTTAAAATAATAACAGAGCTACAGATGAGGTTTTAGTCTATTGGGTATTTTACCCTCAAGTTTCAATTTTGATTCAGTTTGGACAAATTTTATTTGGGTATTAAATCAAACTCATAGGGTAAATGATTGTTTTATGTACTGTTTTTCACTAAATCATCCTTTCCTTTTTGGGTACTTCAGATTTTCATTGCTTTTTCTTACTCCCTCCTCTCATAATCTATTGGGTTTTTAAGAAAATTAATTGGGTAATAACTAAGGATGGCAACGGATATCCAGATATTCGTATCGCGTTCCGAGTATCCGAATAGTAAATTGGGATCCGAATATCCGTTATAAAATTCAATAAAAATGTTTTCTCATAACTTTACGACGAAAACATCGATTGACACCTAGAACAATAGAATACATTTGATGTCGGTGACAAATTGTTTATTGGGGCGGTTTATTGGGGGGTCTGTTTATTTCTTTGACACAGGGTCTCCGTTAGATATGCTTTTACGTGATAATCACTGCGGTGTATCTTAAAGTCTGTTTTTGCCGGACAATTATCAGATTAAGGGTGTTTGTTAGTGATTATCCCGATTTTAACAAGTTGTCTACTCAATTAGTAATTAAATAAGACCAGTTTCGATTAATTGCGCGGGTCCACGAAAGGTGCAAATGGTGATTAAAGGGGTTACGAATTTGGTATTTGTCTTATGTAGCCGTACGTTACAAAAATTCTTTTCTCATCGGCAGCTAATTAAAATCAAGCTAAGCTTTGAAGTTTTGGTTAATCTGAACGTAACTGTCAGCAAATAACTTACAATTAATATGCATCGACGTTTATCATTGGTTTTGACCCTGCAACGCCCATTTCTAATTAAATATTACTCAAAGTGTATCAAGACTATCGATTGGTTATGATTGGAAATAAAAACTAAAAATGCACAATTATGTTATCAGTTATTTATTCAATTTTATGTTTGATGCAGAAAGTAAACATGAACATAAAAAAAATGCATCAGGAACCCAATAAGTTCCACGTGTATATCGTCAAGGGAGATCACCGTGTAGCAGCTTGTCAAAGCGAAAGTAGAAATAATTCAGATGGAGTTACATACCCTTATAGCAAACAGTCACACTCACGGTAAACACAAAATGTAAACACAAAATGTAAACACAAAATGTTAACAACTTACAGGTTTCTTAAGCTTAGAGGTCAGATTAAACATTTGGACTCGTAGGTATGGATGTAACAATAGCAGAATATCCGCATTTAGGCATTTAATGTAAGTCTGTCTGGTACACAAAGACGATGGTGGTTGCAAAATTATGTTACATTGTCGCATAGCATTGGCTTTATTCCAACACGATTTTAACAACATTCAATTTGATACGGATATCCGGATATCCGTTCGGATACCGTTCCGGATATCCGGATACCAATTTTGGTATTCGTTGCCATCCTTAGTAATTACCCCAATACGCAGCTTATCTGTAGCTCTGAAATTTACCACATTCCTTGTTTATGCATCTAAATAAAACCAACCTTTCTACGTTTACTTCTGTGAGATTTACTACTAGATCTGTAATCCTCCCGTCATTGATCAGAAAATCACAAAATTCCTCCCCACTTTATCTGAAAATGACCACATTCCCCCGATTTTGACACTAGGCACATGATTTCAGCTTTCACAAAAATTGAAAACTCAACATGCGACCTATGAAAGGGTTTAGGCAAAAACCTTGATTTTTTATTAGAAAGTCCCCCTGTGACTTATGATTGCATGCGACTTTTGGTCGAGTATTTATAGTAATCTGGATCTGTAAATAATACCAACCTTTCTACGCTTGCTTCTGTGTGATTTACTACTGGATCTGTAATCTTCCCAGACATCAAATAACTTCTCAGCAAAACGTGGAGCTTGTTTCTCATCTAGTATAGCTTGAAGTTGGTCTGAAAATAAAAATGGATGAAGGAGTAATGGCAAAATGTTGATAGAAAAAAGAAATACATGACCAAATTAGCACTGGGCCAATTTGAAATTTTTATTAGGGCATCAATAGAAATACAATAACAAAGTAAGAATGCGACAATTTAAAAAAAATTATTTATGATATCAACCACACAGTGCGTGACACTAATATTGGTCTGGTTGTTGTATGCAAGTATAATAACTCATGGAACAGTCAGGAAGACAGATGGTCCCATTGAACATGTGTGCCAAGTTGAAACTTTTTATGAAGCCATTGGTAAATTTAACTACTGAACACAAAATTAACCGATTTGGTATAATAATTTTTAGGCTGGTCTACATATAAATACCTATTTCTCTCATCATGAGGTACCAGTCAAACAGGGAAGCTCAGTCATTGGTCAATTTAATTACTGAACAAAAATTTACCAATCAGGATTGAGGTAAAAGTAAGGCCAAAAAGAGAATTGCTTGTTTCCACTACCGCTACCTATTTTGCCCCTACCCTAGTCAGTCTTCGAATTTGGCCACTAGCCCGAAGCCCGAGGCTAGTAAAATCTGGGTCGGGCTAGTAATTGTCTCTAGGTGACTAGTCCGAAAGGCTAGTGAAAAAATCCTGAGAACACAAGCCAAACGACTAAAAACATCTAAACGATTGTGAGTCGGGACAATGAAAATTCTGCATTGTAGTAAACAGTATTAAAATGTTTACAGATATTATAATTAATATCAACTTTTGATCATTTAATGTTCGGACTAGTAAATTTATTCTCAGGCTAGTAAGTTCTGCCTTGTTGGTAGCCCGATTGGCTAGTACTTTGAAAAGTTTTTCGTGAAGACTGCCTAGTGGGTTTTTTTGGGACAAATTTGAGAAAAAATCAAAATCTTTGAATTTGGCCAATTCTATCAGGGTATTTTGGTTCTTTCTGTACAATATATCTTCATCAAAGAAGGTGTCTGTGACTATTCTAAACATAAACTTAGATGATTTAAAGGTCAACTGAGTATTTTTTGCAAAAAAATAAAAATACAATATAAATACTAACAGTGTTCTCAATAACAGTTGGCTACAGGCCAAATTGACTGCTTAAAAGGCATTTTGGTTGAAATTTGAAATAGTGTTTTTTCAAGGCCCTTTCAGCATGGCGCATGCGCCATGCCTTTTTCTCCCGACCTAACAATGCGCCATGCTGCCCTTATCAAAGGCCTTTTGTGCCAAGTGCCCTTTTATCAGCCGCTAATTGTTTATTGTGCCCTCTCAATTTCATCAGAACAGCGTATAAGACTGTCCTACTGTCCTACATCCTGTCGTATCATGACTTGTCACCTAGGATACGACGTGTCAACGTGTATATTACACAACAGGGGTCTCGGCAGTCAGGTGAAAAAATCATGTGACTGCAGGGGTTTCACTAGACCTGAAAACCCGAGGGTCCCAGGACCCTTCACTCAAAATTTGGAGGGTCCTTTTCTGAAACCCGGGAGTCCTTTCCCGAACATGCCTGTCTACATTAATGGTTAATACAATTAATTATGCAGCTCTTGCTAAGTAACATGAACAAAGTTTATTAATAAAATGTGTTGTTGTTTTATTTAATGTCAAATAAATGTTAATATGTACATAAATTTAGCCAAATAATGGCTTATTTACGACTTTATATTTAAAGTAGGCTACAAAAGTGGTAGTCTTGAACAGGGTTGTGAGGCTAATATAGATTCCTGATACCAAAAACCATATACTAATACACGTATCTGCGTGTATTTATAAACTTCTTGATGGATTAAAATACCACTTAGTAACTTAGTTCAACTTTCGTTTTTCTGAACGATACGCCAATATCGCGAAAACATATGACATTCGAAAGTGACATTATAATTTTGGTTTTCGTCACTACTGGTGGCAAAATAATATCAAATTGGGATATTTTGGTAACTTATACAAACTTATCGTGTGACTGTGACTACCTTATTGAACACACGAGTCTAAATATAAAATCGCGATCTATACGAATTTGTTTTGTTTTATTATCGATCCGGGCACTTACAATTAATTAATTATCAATTAAAATGACTGTCCGATGGCTTTTTGAAATCGACGCATCGGCGGTTCTTTTAATTCACTATCCAGTTGTTTAAGACGACACGTGCGTGTCACAATCAACGCATACAATTTAACACCAATTATAACACCTTCCGCGAAATCTACATAAACAATTTACTGTCTGTCATTCTGCATATAAGTCCCGCCTCGTGTTTACATCACTTACGTCGACCTTGGGAATTTTACTATGTTAATTATTCAAGCCACGCCTTCCGCCGACAATCATTGGCTTCTGACCGACTCGTGGATTTCGTCACGCATCCGGGTCCCCATCCAAGCGTTCATCGATTGCGATCATGCGTCGATTGATAGCGATTACTCAAGCGTCCAGTGATTGTTTACACGCTAATATTTACAGTTTTATGACAGGAAACGTGCGATAATTAAATGGACTGACAAAGGAAAAATCCCCCGGGTCCGGAGTGACGCACCGGCTTGAAATATGCCGGGTCCTTTCTGCGTCTTTTGGAAATCTCCCGGGTCCGGACTCGGGTCCTCGGGTCCATTGAAACCCCTGGACTGGTTGCTTCTTTATCTTGAAAAGCGTGTGAACCAGTCGATATTTTTTACAGAAGAAATTTCCAGTACACTTTCACTGTTGCATCATGATTTTGCATAAAAAGTATGAACCAGTCGGCAATTAACTTTTCACGGGCATAAAACACGAACCAGTTGCTATTTTTTCAATCAGTCGGCGAGCGTCGGCAATTTACAAATGAATGTTTTTTCGCAAGACTATTCCAATTAAAAAATAAAACTGTCGACGATGATAGCCTAATCAAAGTTTTAATACAATAAACTATTTAATTTGCTCACGTGCGTTGTTGATGTCCAAGTTATGTTACGACTGACGAGAATTATAAGTCTGTCACAAATGGACGATCCGTGTAATTGGCGATTAAACAGTAATCCAGTGGACATATTTTTATTATAAATCGCATAAATCCATAAAGTTTACGCTTAAAAGTAATTAAAAGTAGTCTAAACACATTGCACATTTATCTTACGAGAATTTGTGAAAATATGCTGATATACAGGTCACGTGACGCGCGTGTTGAACTGTTCTGCAAATATGCCGTGTTGAGAATGTAAACAATTCTGCCGATGACAACGCTTGTATTCTACGGGCTTTTAAGACATTCCAAGGGCATTTAACAAATCTTTAACTATTTAAACGCATAAATAACGAAACATGGCTGAATTTATCAAGTCAGGAATACTGTGAGTAAAACAGTTTCGGATATTCACGTATTTTCGGATAAGTTTGTTAACGTTGATTATTGGCTACACGCTGGCAGATAAGATTACACAATATGATTAAATCATTCTATTTATTATTTAGAGTGATATGTCAGCTACCAATTGCAATATTATACAGGGTTCCCACTGTCAGGGATTTTTTTCAAGGTCAGTGTTTTTTGCTCTCACAAGAAGGTCTGGTCACTCCAAAATATCTGGGAAAACGGCTGTGTGGTCAGGGAACAGTCAGGAAATTTGGCCTTGGAACGTCTGTGGGAACCCTGCTATAGAAATCATATATCAAGCCTACTGATGCCAACAAAGTATATCATTTTTTATCTTGGAACTTTTGATATAGTTCAAGGGCAGTTTTACTTTCTGTGTCCACCTCAAACCTCCTCTTGTAGATCTATGTGTAAGGTTGTAAATAATAAACAAGAGGGCCTGAAAGGCCCTAGGTCGCTCACCTGTTGCACATTGGTCTAAGTATCAGTACAACCTACATTCTGACCATATTTCATGAAGATTGGATCAAAACAGTGACCCCTGGACTGAACACAATGTTTTTCAATGATTTGACCTAGTGACCTAGTTTTTGACCCCACATGACCCAGTTTCAGACTTGGTCTAGATTCCATAGAAAACAACATTCTGACCAACTTTCATGAAGATACGATCAAAATTATGACCTCTGGTGTGAACACAAGGTTTTTCTAAGATTTGACCTAGTGACCTAGTTTTTGACACCACATGACCAAGTTTCAAACTCGGCCTAGATTTCAAGGAGAACAACATTCTGACCAAGTTTCATGAAGATTGGATCAAATTGGTGACCTCTAAGGTGTACACAAGGTTTTTATAACATTTGACATAGTGACCTAGTTTTTGACCCCACATGACCCTGTTTCTGACTTGGCCTAGATTTCATGGAGAACAACATTCTGACAAAGTTTCATGAAGATTGGAACAAATTGATGACATCTAGAGTGTACACAAGATTTTTCTAAGATTTGACCTAGTGGCCTAGTTTTTGACCCCACATGACCCAGTTTCCAACTTGTTTTACCAAGTTTCATGAAGATTAGATCAAAACGGTGACCTCTAGGGTGTACACAAGGTTTTTATAAGATTTGACCTAGTGACCTAGTTTTTATCCCGCATGACCCAGTTTTGAACTTGGCCTAGATTTCATGGAGAACAACATTCTGACCAAGTTTCATAAAGATTGGATCAAATTGGTGACATCTGGAGTGTACACAAGATTTTTGTAAGATTTGACCTAGTGACCTAGTTTTTGACCCAACATGACCCAGTTTCGAACTTGGCCTAGATTTCATAGAGAACAACGTTTTGGTCAAGTTTCATGAAGATTGGATCAAAACTGATGCCTACAGAATGTACACAGGCAAATTGTTGAAGGACGACCACGGACGACGACGACGGACAGACGGACGAAGAGTGATCACAAAAGCTCACCTTGTCACTATGTGACAGGTGAGCTAAAAATCCATATGTAAGTCTTAGTGTCTTTAAAAGGTTGTGGCCCCACACTTATAAGTGGGAAGCATTTGGCATTAGTGCTAGCATATAGCATTGATGCTGTCTGTCTGTCAGTTTTTTAACTGCTCTTGCATGAAAGACTAAAGTACTGGTTTAGATCCAGGACTCAATATTCCATGGTTCCCCAACTTCCCAAAATGTACTGGTGCTGAATTGCTGAACTGGTTGCTTAACTCAGAAAGCCGGGCGCCACAAAGTGCCCTTTTTCATAAGGCCGCGCGCAAAAAAGTGCCCTTTCCTCAGAAAACACCATGCCCCTAAAGGGTTCTGGAAAAAACACTATGAAATTTATACCAAATTTTAAGAAAATAGTTGCACTAAGGTCTGTTGGTTAAGCGTTAGGCCTGTAAGGTTAAAACTAGTTGAGAAATCTTACTAACCTGCAGTTTTTCTCTCGTCATAACCTTTGTCTATACAGTTGAGTGCAGCTGTAACTAGGGAAGGTTCACCAAAACCTAGGAACTTATTGACGGCCTTGTCTAACAGGGATTTCAAATCATCCCATTCCCTGTCTGACAGTGACATGTTTCTTTATAATCTATACTCTGAAAATAATTAATAATGACACTAATATATATGTTTATAAAATAATTTTGTGTAAAATATAATTAAAGTAAACGAATGCAGCAAAATACCTGAAAATATTTTGCAGTTTTAATCAAATTTATCATTAAATCAGTAAATAAGCAAGCACCTTCCCTAGCTGAAAATGTGAACAGTAGACTGATATCTGAAGTAACTTAATATGTTTTCCCCTTCTATTCCACACTTAATTACAGCGGTGGGTGAGCCTTTTAATCACAACACAATTCACATAAGATCGCAATGTCCGACAGCCAACTGAGAAGAAAACTATGTTAGCAGGCAAATGATAAATCTAACAGTCACAAAAAAAAGAAACCAGACCAAGGCTCTGTATTGTGGACAAAATAAAACCTGTACACAGAGGATTCAATGTTAAATCCTGTAGTAGTGACAAAGTATTTCTTGTCCCTCAGGTAAAAAAATGAGTATCAAGTAAATTTCGGGTTTTAAGGCAGAGTTATGGGAAGTTCTGGTGTACATTTCTTCATCATTTATGATTTGAATGGGTAGAAATCCTTCTGGAATGTCTAGTACCCAGCGAAAAAATCTGTAATTATTGTGTTTTTTAACCCAGAAGACCACTGTATGACGTCAGAGCACAAGAGTTTAATGGCAAAAAATCTCCGGCATCTGCGCAGACAGACCGATCAGACAAGTTCCAGGATAAATAAAAAAACCTTAGTTCTACTAGTAAAACTCAGATATCTGTCGCGGTATGAATATGCTCCAGTACTGAGTTTTATCGCTCTATTAATAGCTCTCCATAGCAAAGTGTTATTTGCAAACTAAACCACCTATTCTGTATTTAACAGCTAACATGGTCATAGTAACGCTTATTTCATTCATAAACTACAAAAACATCATTAAATATACCTTTACACAACCAATATTAGATAAAACGTTTTCCTGACAGCCGCCGTGAATCAATTTCAGTTGACCCAATTTTGGTTATCTAATGTAGACGCACGTGTCTTAGACGAAATAATTAATCTGTACAGAGTAGTCGTTCTTGATTATCGTTCCGGATTTTATGTTCCGGATACCGGGTTTTAGCCACTTATTTCGTCTAAAAAAATTTGCCATATTGTTGTTTGTCAACGTTCTGTAAATTTCAGTAATTTGGCAGTGGAAGTGAAACTGGATTAATTTGTGCATCAGTGAGGTTAGTGTTCTTGCAAGTATTGGTATTGAACGATAGGAAAGGTATTTATAAAGGCATGTGTGGTGTGCTTTAACTGTATATTGAATTTAAATGCTCTAAATAGGTCACCGAACAGCGACAAAGAATCGTGTCGCAAAAAACTATGCACATCTAAGAGCCGCCATGACAGGGGAAGAAGACCGGAAATTATCTTTGCTTCTAATTACCATCTTACACAAGCATATTAAAAATCAGCCAAAACGAAACGGAAATGATAGTTTTACTAACAGTAACACAACAATATCAATGGTCGCGAAAACCTATTGCAATTGCAAATTTTGTCATCATTATAAATAATGCTAGGAAACTTAATCGATATATCAATGATAAAGAATACAAGCTACATAAAAATACCAAACCAATGTATTGAGAATCAGAACTCTTAGAGAAATACCATAAAAAATATTTACCAGTACGCGACAGTGTTTCGTCTTTGCCGACAATTTTTGTAAAACTCATTTTGATTGGATGTAGCGCATCTCATCAACCAATTAGAAACGTTCTAAGGAAATTGCATTTATCGTGAGAATAAGACAATCATGAATAACACAATAAGGTCAGACGCTAACAAATTTGTCAAAAACTCTCCACAGCATTTACTTCCCTTTTACACTGGACACTATGCGGGCAATAGTGGCTTAGAATGAGAAGGTCGTAACAACTATTCACGACCTTATAAGACTCATGCATATTTGAAATCTACTTCTTATGAGCCTATTTTCATGAAAATCGGAAATTGTCATGTTGAGCACAATGAAATTTTAAAAACTTGTTTTTCCATAGGTAAAAAGTAAATTACAACAGGATCTAGTATATTTATAAAAGATCTCTGATTACAGTCAGTTGTCTCTTGTTTTCTCAATATATCGATTTTGTAGTAGACCTTCTCAGTCTAAGCCAGCCATGTACTTGTCCAAATCCTCAAGCAGATCAGGGCCCGAAGTTACAACCAATACCAATTAAAATTTAAAAAATAATCGTGCATAAAATTATGCCTATTCCTCGCAGGGGTGTATTGCCGTACGGAAAACGTTCTGTTTAGATCATTTCCTATTGTAAATTTTGATATCCTTAAGATATAATATTACTATAGTTATAGAGATGTTGTCCAGAATTTTTTGAAAATATGGTATTATAAGGCGTATTTTGAAATCAAATAATTAAGAAACGAATTAATAAATATGCATAAAACCAAGCCTATTCATAGCAGGGATGTACTATTGTTTAGTAAACATAAGTTTTATATCATTTGCTTTGCGTGAGCATGTATTCAGTGAATGAAATGATGTGTATGTTTTGAGTGGAAGATTTTGGTGCGCGTGTCTGTGTGTGCTTGAAATATACTGTATGATCATATAACACTAAAATGTTAACTAACCTTATTGATGCTTTAAAAACTTTTCTCTCCGTTACTAACCCATCTATCATGTGTATTTTGTTTGTATTACATGTTTATTTATAAACATTGTATACTATGTACTTGTTACTTGTCTTAATAAATATATGTTCTGTTCTGTTCTGTTATGTTCTTTTAAAAATTTCGAGATCCTAAAGCTACAACATAACTATATTTATAGAGAAGTAATAAATTTGTTTTTGAAAATATGGCAAATTGGCATATTTTGAAATCAAATAGTTTTTAAATGAATTGATATCTAGGCATAAAATCATGCCTATTCTTAGCAGGGATGTATTGTTGTATGGTAAATGTACGTTTTAGATCATTTTCTTCTACTCATTTCGAGATCCTTAAGTCGCAATAAGGTCAGTATCGTGGACCGCGAGACAAAGACAGCGATTAGCGTGTTGATCACACCTCTTTCAAATAAAGATAATTAGTTTTAAAATGTTAATTCCGACTTTCTATTTTTTTTCTCGTTTCGGGCCCACAAGGGTAACCCCATTTATTGTCCCCGTCTGTTGGTTTTGTGGGGGTCGGAGAATCATCCCCCACAAACCTTACAATATTCAACAACATAATTAAACAATAAATACAATGATACAATGAAGAAAGTCAATAATAACAATGCAATATAGGGGACAATAGAAGGGGCTTTGGACCTTTTTCTGTCAAACAGTGACAAAAATAATAACACCACCTTTATGTAATCTAGAGTATGACAATATTTCTTTTTTTCTGTACCTATGTTTAGAGACAAATTTTTTAACAATTTCCCAGCTTTTGTTTTCTATTTCTGTAATGCCTGATTTAAAATATATCTCCCATGCAAATTTTAAGCTATTTTTTAATGTTACAGTACTAGGTAAGATTTCTTTTCTTTTGCATAAGTAAATATATTTTTTAAATTCAAGAAAAAGAATATCGATAGGTATGTATTCCTTTTTCCCACATCCTAATATGAAAGCTATCATATTTATCATGAAATTTGGGTTAAAAAGTATGATTTCATCATTTAAAAAATGTATTATTGGTTTTACTCTGCAGCATTCCCAAAATAAATGACTTATCGTTTCTTCATGCATTTGGCAGAAAGTACATAGATTATTTTGTTTAATTTTCATTTTGAAGAGTAAGGTATTGGTAGCTAGAATTCTATGTACAATTCTGGTTTGTAACCATTGTATGTATGTGTCCCTGGTATATTTAAAAACCTAGCTATATATAAAGTCCCAGTCAATATTATTGTTACTTACAGATTCCCACTTGGGTTTGCTTGTGGGTATTTCATCATTTTTAATCAGTGTTTTATATACAAATTTATTAGCATCCTTTTTTGTTAGAATTGGATGAATATAGCAATTCATGCTTGGATTTAGAAAGTGTTTGTTTTTCTCTAACGTTATATTTTTCTTTTTTAAGTATTTATTGACAGTGTTTCTGAGACCATAGTATAGTAGGAAATTTAATTTTTCTCCTGTTATATCTTCTAGGTATTTTATTTTAACAAATTCTCCTTGATCATTAACTACATCTTTAATAAATCGTATTCCTTTTTTGTAGAAGGAAGGTAGATATATATATATATATATTTATTATCTATAAGTATATTGTTGTTGTTGAAAAGTGGCATATTAAGTATTTCTGTTGTGTCACTAATAGACAATTTATCCAGAAAACAAATATACGATTTTAACACATCTATCCAAAAATTGTTTTTATTTTTGAAATGATGACGTCACAGTATGTTTTGCCACAGTTGAGAAGTTTATCCATGTCAAATATAGAGTTAACGAGATTGTAGCATTTACTTTTGCTGTTATGGATATAATTTTTCAACCATTTGATTTTTAGACTGCATATATAACTTGGGATGTCAATCATTTTTAAGCCACCTTCTTGATAATTTTTTATAAATATTGAATATTTTATTTTTACCCTTCCACACAAATTCAATAAATATATCTGTAAGATTTTTTATGAATGTTTTGTCAGGAGTCGGCATGCTTATAAATAGATGAGTTAATATAGGCAGTAGCATAGCTTTTACAACTGTTATTCTACCTATAGGTGTTAGGTTGCGTCTTTTCCAATACAGTATGCTATTTTTTATATTTTGTAGTTTTTCCTTGAAGTTTAAATCATACATCTTATTTAAGTCAACATCAAAATTTAGGCCTAATAACTTGAATTGGGTATCACCCCATGAAAGTTTCCATCTTGTTTTGATTTACCTAGTACTGTATTTTAGGGAGCCTAACCATATTAACTTTGTTTTGTCAAAGTTTATTTTGAGGCCGGATATCAATGAGTATCTATGTAGCGTGTTTAGGGCAGAGTTCAATGATATATCGGTTCCATCTAATAATAAAGAAGTATCATCTGCGAACTGAGAAATCTTATATTCCTTATCATCAATATGTATTCCTTTGATATTTTTGTTCTGTCGTAATTGTATTGCTAAAATTTCCGAACATAGAATAAAAAGATATGGTGATATTGGATCCCCTTGTCTGCAACCCCTTTCAACTTTGAAGAAGTTTGAAAGATATCCATTTAGTTGTACACAGACTTCTGTATTATTCAAGAACAGTTTGATCCACTTTTTGAACATATTACCAAATTTAAAAAGATTGAGAGTTTTTTCTATGAAATTAAAAGATATTGAATCAAAAGCTTTTTCAAAATCTATCAGTACAAGCAGACCAGGAATTTTATTTAGTTCTGTGTAATCCATTATGTCATATAATAACCTTGTGTTTTCCCCAATATAACGACCTTTTACAAAACCTGTCTGGTCATTTGAAACTAATACACTTAGTACTTGTTTTAATCTATTATATAAGACATTTAATAGAGTAATTGGTCTCCAATTTTTCAGGAATTGTTTTGGTTTATTTTCCTTCGGGATGCAGATTATTGTACCCAACTTAATATTTTTTGAGAACGAATTCAATAAAAATGCATGATTTATAGCATTTACAACAAAGTGTCCTATTTTTCCCCAAAACACCTTGAAAAATTCTGAAGTAAAACCATCACATTCTGGGCTTTTATCATTTTTCATGTGTTTTAATGTTTCAGCTACTTCAGTATAAGTTAATAAACCTTCAAGTCCATTTGCTTGATCTGAATTCAGTTTTGGTACATCACATCCATCCAGTTCATTTTCTATTTCAAAATCATCTACCAAAGCCTCCTTACTATACAGAGATTTATAAAAATGACCAGTTTCTTGTAAAATTTTATTTTGGTCAAAGATGAGTGTACCATCTTCCTTTTCTATAAATGATATTGTTTTATTAGTAATAAATTTCTTTTCTAGATTGCAAAAATATTTTGTGGCTTTTTCTCCATGTTCAACCCAATTTGCCCTGGCCCTTATAAAAGATCCTTTAAGTTTAGCATGTCTTAATTCCTCTAGTTGTTTTTTAGGAAAACTAATCTGTCATTATTACCAGATAAACATGATTCAATGTCAGTTATTTCTTTTAGAAGATTTTCTTCATTTTTATTTCTCTGTTTCGCTAAGTAGCTAGAGTGGGAAATCGTTTTTCCCCTAATTTCCATCAATAGAGTCTCCAGAAAAAGTTCATCATTTATAACAAACTGTATATTTGATCTATCCATATTTGAGATATTATTTACATTATATACAGGTATACAATACTGCAAAATGATTTCATCAATCTTTGTATTCCGACTTTCTATTAAATTATTCAAGAGATCTACCAATTACATTGTTCCTGATTTGAGTGTTAACATATTCTCCGTCTTAATTGTGTATCTTAAATTTGACTGTTAACATATTCTTATTATATTTGAGTGTTAGCATATTGTCCTTCTGACTGTAGATCTGAATACACTGTCTTCTTGTTCTTCAATTCTTCGTCTAATGCTTCATAATCATTTTGTTCTTCCAGTTCATCTCCTGTAAAATGGAATAATAATGAACTTGTGTACATGTCACATGTGACAAATTGTATACTGATTGTATGCATGTATTGTTTTGTGCGCTTTTGGATAGTTGCTTTTATTGTTGAGTTATTAGTTGTTTATTGGGCGTACTTCACATGTATTTGATTAGACATTCATATAAACAATATTACAAATATCAAACTGGTGAAAGAACGTACCGTTATTTGGTTCTTGTTGAATGTTTTCTTTGGTTCCTTGTGAACGAAACCTGCAACAAATGTAGGAGCTTCAATTGCAAATATGAATGAACTACAATTATTGTAATTTAAAGTAGGCCAGTACAGTTTTTGTTTTCATATAAATGCTTAATTTGATCACAGGCTTAAGAAACTAGAACCATCACTGTCGTGATCATAGGGGCCCTGTCGTTATCCTTGTCAATAAGTATTTCAAGTTTCATTTGAATATATTGAAAAGTTTTTGAACTATGGCCAATGTTAAAGTTTTGAAGTCGAAAAAGGGGCACAAGCCAAAATTTATTAAAGCTAGAGTTGTTGCCCTTTGCTATACATGTGCGTATTGTCAATGTCAATATGTATAGCAAGTTTCATTTGAATATCTGTAACGGTTTTGAAGTAATGTAGAAAAAAGATGAAAAATGAAATTTTACAAAGGGCCATAATTCTTACAATATTGTAGCTGGAGTAACATAGCTTGGCATACAATAGTGTATTGTTGCTGTGACCTTATGTTTAAAGTTTGAAGTCGATACCTTTAACGGTTTGCAAGTTATTAAGAAAAAACATAAACAATGTGCACGGACGGACAGGGTGATTACTATAGGGCACCTGCAAAAAATTTGCAGGGCCCTAATTATATCACAAACTACAGTTTAGACTTTCCCAAAATTGCACCCATTCAATATAAGAGACTGTTACATTGAATGAAGGAAAAGACGTGTGGTGAATTCACTGATAATACAAGTACATAAATTGAGTGTCAACACGGGATACTCACTTACGTTGATGCACACTATTGTCGAATTTGATAAAAAAAATTATTATTAATGAATAACTTAATTAATTTCTCATGTCCCATAAAACGATGGTGTGGTCTCTTCATGTCAAATCAAATTGTTCATCCGCCTATTTCAAATAAAGATGTGGTACACCATCCAACCAGACTCCTAAAATGTGGGCATCTAAATAATGCATATACTGTATGAAGTGTCAACTGTTCAAATGATATCTTCACATTTCTTACCTTGAATGAATCAAGCAGACGACCAGTACAATAATGATGATGATGACACACAGTCCTCCACCAACGCCACCTAGTATTGTTCCAATGTTGTCATTGGTAACCACTGTAATATAGGTCACTGATATATATTTTCCGACTTTGTCCCAGTACAGGTTAAATATGTTGACATTATATTATTGAACGAAAGGGCAAAAAGCAAGAAATATTGCTGATATACATTATCTATCTTTTTCACTTAAATTCCAAATCAGAGTGTAGGGGGGTTGTACTAAACTCTCTGATAATTAATCTCTTAACACAGGATAACTTACAGATTACAATGTACTTGGCAACGAGAAAAATTAACTTCTCTAGAGCGCCCAGAATAACAAGAAAGGCTGGGAATTTGGAATAGGCTAAATAGGTGGAATATTAAGCGTGCACGATTTATTAGTGTTAATTAAGTATATAATTGACCGTATGTGTTTATTTTAGTAACTGATTTAGCAACAGTATATTAATCCGGCCAATGTTTGAAAACATCACATTATCCAGGGCCTACAATAATAATTGACAGGAGAATACTACTTGCCGTTGTTTTGAGCCAAGCTATACACATTGAAGAAGATAATCCCTTTTCCAATATCCTTATATGTTTTTGTACCTGATCTGCCTGTTTACTTTACGTGGCACAGGTCCCAATACCGCGTTAAAGTTATACTAACCGTTGTTTTGAGTACATTGGTCCTTGTATTCTTCCTTACATCCGTACAAACAGGCACCTGTCTCTTGGATACATGTCTCATTGATACAGTATGTTGTACAGTCAAGGTCACACCATCTACCGTGGTAGCCAGCCACACAGTCGCCACATTTACCACCATCTTGATAACATATCTTGTTAAGGCAGGTAACTGGACACGTTCTGTTACAACTGTTGCCATAGTAACCGTTATTGCATGCAGTACATGTGCCAGACTCTTGACTACAGTTTGAGGTTTGACATTGGTTAGGACAAGTTGCCGTACATTTATTGTCATGGTAACCAGTCTTACACTCCATGCAGTCTCCAGCTAGTTTATCGCATCTGTCGGCACATTTGCCAGGACATGTTTGTCCACACAACTGTCCGTAGAAACCTGATCTACACGTGGAACATGTAGTAACTGTGTCGCATAGTTCACAGTTGTTGTTGTTCACACAACATTTGTCACCTGAAAATTCATTACGACAGCCGAATGTACAGGTAGAATTATATCGGTTACATATGTCATTCTCACACCCACTCGAGCACGTTAGATTACAATACTTTCCATAGTTACCATTATCACAGTAGCCACAAACACCTGTGGTTCTATCACAAAGTCCTAGGAGACAGTTCATGCACATTTTCTCACAAAGTTCTCCATAGTAACCAGGGTTACACTCCTCGCATGTATCTCCGGTAATGTTCCCTACACATCCACCAGTACAAAAACCATCATTACGTCCACATACTCCATTGTTGCAGTTCACTGGACATGTTTCGTCGCAATTTTCACCATGTTTGCCTGCTTGACATTGATTGCATTTTGAACCAGTAAACTGCGCATCTTTACATCCAGTCGTGCACTTACCATTACTCGCATCACATACATCATCCTTACAAAGTACTGGACAAGGAACACAGCTCCCACTATAGTGTCCACTAGCACATCTGTCGCACTTGTCGCCCGCCCAGCCGTCACTCGTACATCCATCGAGACAACGTCCGGTACTCTTGTCACATCTATTGTTCATACAGTTTGTAGGACAAGGTGTGGAGCAGTCTGTTACCTCTGTACCATTATAGTAACCCTCAGCACACAGGTAACATATCTTGTAATCACTATGACTGCTTAAACCAAATTCACGAGCACAACTTGTACAATAGTCAGGACATTTATTGTGACACTTATTTCCGTAATACCCATCTTTACAACCATATCTACAAGAACTATCACTTAAGCAGACATTACTTCCTCCATCAGGTGCGCTGGTACAGCATGGGCAACTGCTGACCATACAGTGTTGAGCTTTTTCTCCTGTAATTGAATATGAAATATATACCGATTATAATGGACAGACGTCAAATAATGTTACGTATTTTATCTTTATACAGTCACATCATACATTTCCATCCCATTTTTCATCGATTTCATTACTAACTGCATGTCACTGCTATCGGTACTTTGATACATGTATCTTGTCACGTTTCGTCACACCGATTCACTGCACGGGATTTTATTTGTACCACGTCAGTCATTATTTTACAAATTGAACCGACGAGCTTTATATTTTTGCCACTGACATACGTTATTGTGCCTTTGCAGACCCAGCCCAAGATATCTGTACAAAGAACCATCCTACACAAACAATAGTTTTGGATCAGATACTTGTAACCAACAATATAAATAGTTGCTAAAGAAAAACAAGGCAGGGTATAACCTGAAACAATAATGTATGTTTTTAAGTGTAGGTGTTTTAGCATTTTGTTGCAACAAATAAACAGTAGTAGAAATGTAGTCCTAATTGTTAACAATTGAACAATGAATGGAAACTTGCCCAGCAGATCCAACCTAGGCATAAGATTTGTTTGCCAGTCAGCTGATTCGACCTAGGCATAAGATTTGTTTGCCAGTCAGCAGATCCGACCTAGGCATAGGATTTGTTTGCCAGTCAGCAGATCCGACCTAGGCATAGGATTTGTTTGCCAGTCAGCAGATCCGACCTAGGCATAGGATTTGTTTGCCAGTCAGCCCATCCGACCTGGGCATAGCATTTATTTGTCAGTCAGCATTTTGCCTCTACTCGAATTTGAACATGGATTGACAGATTATACGGCAAGCGCGCTAGCCACTGAGCTACGGGGACACAGGCAAATATTTAAATATGTAAAATACTCCCTATTTATAGTTATTTATACGTTTTTTGCTTAAGAAAGAGCGACTGTAGTTACCGTTATTCGTCCCAGAAATAATCACTATCAGAACAATAATCCAAAATGACTTCATTCTTGATTCGAAATGTTGGTTAGTTATTTCAAGTTGTTTTTGTTGTTATATTTACAGTTTTTAGCTAAACACTTCAGACACAGTTTTACTAATATCCTCAATGTGTATTTTCCCTTGTGTTATGTTGCTTTAAGTATAAGTGTCAATCAATCACAAGGTAGAAACGCCTTGAATTGTCTTTGAACCCTTATTGAGTTACAAATATATATTACACCTTTTTCATTGCCATTAGCAGCTATCACTCAGGTCCTTTTTCGAATATCGTCTTATACACATACTTACATACACATTCTGAAAACAAGTTGTTTAAATAAAATCTCTTTTAAAATGAGCGATTACTTCGTCAAGTTAAACCCGGAAGATTTTAAACCATCCGATCGTGAACTAATATCAAATTACAAGTTTGCAATTTTATATTTGCTGCGCACAAATAACACACAATGAGATAGAGTAAATATCTCCTATTTATAACTTTTCTCATTTGCTTTCAATGCTTATACTTTACATTTAAGAATGAGTTTCTTTGATTTCGGCTTAGAATGAGAAGGTCGTAACAACAAAAGAGAATAAAATAAAAAATGTCTGACAATCACTCTTTACTGATGGTAAGTCTTCAACTTCAGTTTATTCAACATGACAAGTTCCGATTTTCATGAAAATAGGCTCTTAAGAAGCGCCTTATGATGAAGATTTTAAATATACATTAGTCTTACAAGGTCACTTACGACCTTCTCATTCTAAGTCAGCGATATATCTATTAATTATTTGCTTTCAATGGATTACGGGTAATTTTAGTAACATTATCAGTTTGTTGCTTTCACTGTTTTGGAGCTGGTAGTAAAATCGTGCAGAAAAAGAGAAGCAATGTCATTAGCATTAGGCTTCAAAATATGATTTATGTCATTATGACGTCATAATTGTCACTGCTGATTCGGAATGCAGGGATTTTTCAGCGCCAAATTAGCAGGGATTTATAGCACGGACTATATTTGGCCGGTTAAGGTTGAAGAAATCTACCTGGGGTTGGAAAAAGCAAGCGTCTGGATCCCCGCCCTTTTCCGGGATTGTGGGGGCCGGTGTTTCAATTGACTGGTGCATAAAGGGATTTCTGGCTTAAGTCATCGGAGCACACATTTCTTCCTTTATGTAAATCAACATATCAAGGTTGTTCATCAGTGAATGGTTGAAGGCAATCCCGCCTAACTGTAGTAGGAGTTGGGTGCACAAGTATGTGTGCCTATAGACAGACAGACAAGCTGGGGACATTATATCTTGTTAGAATCAAATTATTCATGCTAAGGGAAACAATTATGTTAAGAGTTAAAATACATTATTTTTAGTATATAATTGACCGTATGATGTTATATAATATAAGTAACGAATTTTGTAGATCAATCCGGTCGACCACTCCGGTCAAAATATTACATTAACATGGGCGCACTTTAGCCTCTAGCATAAACTTTTGTACGACCCAAACAACCAACAAAGCAATCAACAAAGCAATCAACCGACTGACCGACCACCCTCGAACATGCCTCCAATGTTGCCCCTATATACTTTGTGTTTGTGTCTTAAACACATGAAGACAAATACACAATCAATACATGCTGTTTAACAGGCTAATAATATACAAGTTAATTGATATACAAATTTAACAAATTTTGAAATCAACTATAGTTTTTCTTTGGGTTTTCCAAATTCTTATTATGCCTGTCAGAAAAGAACAGTGACATATGACATATCTTGCTATAAACACAAATCCTTGTCAATTTCAACAAAATTATCACTTTAAAATTTTGTGTGGAAGATGAATTGCCTTCTTTGGCATATTTAAGTGAAAAGAATAGATACATTATTCAATTGTAAGTGTTAAACTTTTTGAACATCCCATAAATGATCAACATGGCATTGTATTGTCGAACAGTTTTTATTCGATCGTATACATCAATGTGTCAATAAACATATACATGTACGCCCATTTTTTCGTATTTTTTAATTAAGTTAGAACCAAAAATTCACAAATTTGTACGGGCATCCTTTTGAGTTTTTATGACTGAAAAAATCCCACCAATATTGTGAACATGTATCGATTGTAACCGATTTTGTTTTATCTTTAAGAGTCTAATTCTTTGGATGCATCGTTGTTTGACGTTGTTCTTGACTATACTCGCACAATAAGCATGAACTACGTGTTCGTAAGGTACCGAATGGTGTGATTGTGTTGGTGTATGGTGTATGGTTCTGGGCCTCCGCTAAAACACCAGGATTCGGAACTTGTTGCCAGGAAAGCCATGTGGGGTACATTTTGTCCAAAAACGGTTTTAAATATAAATGGCATACTATCGTGCGTTGATTTGTCCGTTTGTAGAATAAATATGAGTTCTATTTGATTAGTTATAACGACCACAACACATGCAATGAAACAGGCTGCTAACCCATGTAGCTTAACGAATGTCAACTTCTTGGTAGGGTCGTGGATATTTCTCATATAGTAGACTGGTCGTATACCGTAAATATCTCAATGTTAATGTATAGTCTTATCCAGAGGTGACAAAGTTATCGATATAACCGTTCTGTTATAGTATATATGGTGGTTAAAGACGATTGCCTCCCTTTAATTATTGTTTTGTTTTTGCGCTTGTGAACACCAATATTTTCGTAGTTTGGCTTGTAATATTTTCGAAATTTCTATATTGGTAGTTAAAATGAATACTCCTAACGTCGTTGAAAACCACGTTTTAGTTATTTGGTTGGTCCTCGTCATTATACACGCAATGAGCACGATTATTAACCAAATGGTCACTTTTTGGCATTTTTTAATATTTTGAGTTATATCATTTATGGGCGCAACATGACAAGAAAACACCCCTCTAGTGACGAGTTCTACTGAGTATCTTCACAAAAACGGTACACCAATGTTTCTTCAACTTCTTCTTGGCGATTCGGTGGGAGTGTTTGGCCTATAAGAAGACCAAAGTAACATTATTGTATATGATGCCTGACATATTACTTCTCACTGTTCAAAAAGACATTTCATTTATATCGGGTTAGATGGAAGATATCGAACATTCATTACTGTTCCAATATAAGTGGTGCACCTCTCGTATGTGCAGTAATTATTCGATTGCAAATGGAATTTAACTTATAATCCTTGGAATAGTCTTAAGCCGGTGAGTGATTTTTTTATCTAGTTGCAAACCTTCATGTTTTTGTTATAAAAGCGACCAATATAAATGAGAAAAAATGCTCATTAACGGAGTATTAAATATGTGTTTCACATTGTTATTACATTATTGTAGTGCGGGACTTGACCTTCACCTACTAACCTCAAAATAGAAAACTGACCGACAGACAGACATGTGTAAAGTAATATACCCACTCATCAAAGATGGGGGGGGGGCATAATAGATCACTAGGAAATAAAGGTAAGACTTACATGGTTCATTGCCCCACATACGAGGGGCGTTCAATATATAATGTCCATCGGCCCGTAACGTTATAACCAGTCACGGGAATCCCGTGCGGTCTTCACTATTATACGCTTCAATACACCACGCACTCACCGATATCACATTTAGTTCGATCCTATGTCTAGAATTTGCTTTTAAGCTTCGTCAAAACCACTTAGTAATATACACTGTGTTAAAAATGGTTGGGAAAAAAAGCTCAAAATAGTGTCCAAATACGGAACTATATTAAGATTCGCCATGAGCTTGGATTAAAAGCACGGACCATTCATAACGAAATATGTAGTGTTTATGGTGTTAATGAAGTGTCGTATAGGACTGCCGATAGGTGGATTAGTAAATTTAAAAGTGGACAGCAGCATGTTAAAGATAGTGCAAGATCAGGCAGAAAAAGGACTTCAGTGACCCCTAAAATCATTGAAAAAATAAAGGAATTGTTGATACAAGATGCCAGATATACTACTAGGGATATAGCTCATAAGGCTGGGGTCTCAACAGGAACAGCTTTTACTATTCTGAAAAAAGATTCTTAAAGTAAGGCGAATTGCAGCACGTTGGCTACCCCATCTCCTTACAGACAAGCAAAAGCATGAACGTGTAAAAATGGCCCGTAAACTTTTGAAAATGTATCCAGAATATAACTCGCGTACTTTTGCTGATATAGTGACAGGTGATGAAACATGGGTGCATTTTTTCGAGCCGCATCGGAAGTCTAGTAACAAAATATGGGCTACTAAACACGCACGTAGACCCTCAATTGCCAAAAGAACAATGAGTGTTAAGAAAGTTATGTACGCTATTTTCTTCAATAACCAGGGACCAGTAGTTCAAATACCTGTACCCAGAGGACGGACGGTAACGGGAACTTTTTATAAGCAGAAGATACTAAAATCAGTAAAAAAATATTATTCTAAACGCCGTCCAGCGACCGGAATGAAGGGTCTGCGTCTTTTACACGATAACGCACCATCCCATAAGTCGCAGATAGTAACCGAGTTCCTCAGCAAGGAAAAGGTGAAAGTGCTTCCCCATCCTGCCTATTCACCGGATTTGGCCCCCTGTGACTTCTTCCTCTTTCCTCGGCTAAAAAAACTTATGTCTGGACGTCGTTACACATCTAGGAAGGCATTGGGTTCTGCGATTTTCCAGTGTCTCCGAGGGATCCCTAAAGAGGACTATATTGGAGCTTCCCGGAAGTGGATTAAAATACTTAAGTTGTGTATTTCTAGTCGTGGTGAATACTTTGAAGGGATGAAATAAAATAATTGTTGGTATTGTATTTTATTTGTTTGTTTTTCACTGATGGACATTATATATTGAACGCCCCTCGTATGTGGATTATTTTTGTTGTAATCACGTGGCTGTTCTTGTTGTACCATGTATAATCTTCCTAAAAAAAAATTTGCTCGCAACGCTCGCAAAGTAACTTCTTTATCTCAATAAGTCAACACGCAATATTTCCACAAAACTATTCGAGACACAACCTGTACAATCAAACGTCCAAAACACTCCTGTATCTATATACTAACTGTGAGTTTATGGTTCTGTGGTCATTTGGTTAAGTAGTTATGTAGTAACTGGAAGTTAATCCGTTCAAGTATACACGGATCCGGGGGCGTAGCCCTCCGGAATTTTTTCTAAACCATGGATCAATCTAGTGCATTCTAGGCGTTCTGAGATACCTTATTTGGCATTCAAAAAGAACCTTAATACAGGGAATTTAAGTTCTTACAAAAAAACAATTAAGTGCTTGCATAAAATTTAAATTGCTAAATGTTGAGATTGAAGCTTAAGGTGAAAACGTTTGTTTCAAAGGCTTTATATATAATTGATAACGTCCCAAAGTCATATAGGAGGGTTGGGGGACGTTAAGAGTACAATTTATGGCACAATTGTATTTTGCAAACAATGGGTGATGACGTATTTGAATATAAGGAAGTTATTTTGCGAGCGAAGCTAGGTCAAATCTTAGAAAAATATTGTGTTCACTCCAGGGGTCACCGTTTTGATCCAATCTTCATGAAATTAATATGGTCAGAATGTAGGTTGTACTGATATCTAGACCAATGTGCAACAGGTGAGCGACTATAGGGCCTTTCAGGCCCTCTTGTTTTCTTCCTCAACGGGAATCGTGACTGCTTTCCCTCCCTGTCGAGGACGAGTTTCATTATGACGAAGGAGTATGCCACGGTGTGTTTAGCTCAGTCGGTAGAGCATTCGCCCTCTAAGCCACTGATATATCAGAAGAATCGTAGGAATATGGTAAATATAAGGAAAACTGGCTTTTCTTCTTTCATACCCTCGTGGTTGATGGATAACATCATGTATGAGGTGTCGAGAGTGATTTATATATTAAAGTTAGAAAAGTTTTTTTACAATCGACCTAACATAAATTAGTTTAACCGAAACTACAAGCTAGATGTTAGTTAGATGAATATCTCATTGTGTGTTAATTGCGTGCTACAAATAAGCTGTAGACATGTAATTTGATATATAAGTACACGATCGAATGGATGGTTTAAAATCTTCCTGTTTACCTTTACAAAGTTGAATAACTATCCTAATTAAAAAGCAATTAAGACAAACAACTACATTTTACCTTAACTGGACTGTACATTTGTAAATTAATCTGGAGTTTGAAGACAATTCAAGACATTTCTACGTTGTGATTGATCGACACTTATTATTAAAGGAACACAACACTAGGGAAACACACATCAAGGATATAAGTAAAACTGTGTCTGAAGTGTTTAGCTAAATACTGGAAATATAACAACATAAATCAACTTGAAATAACAAACCAACATTTCGAATCAAGAATGAAGTCATTTTGGATTATTGTTCTGATAGTGATTATTTCTGGGACGAATAAAGGTAACTACAGTCGCTCTTTCCTAAGCAAAAAACGTATAAATAACTATAAATAGGGAGTATTTTACATATTTAAATATTTGCCTGTGTCCCCGTAGCCCAGTGGCTAGCGCGCTTGCCGTCTAATCTGTCAATCCATGTTCGAATTCGAGTAGAGGCAAAATCTGACTGGCAAATAAATGATATGCCCAGGTCGGATGGGCTGACTGGCAAACACATGCAATGCCCTGATCGAATCAGCTGACTGTCAAACAAATGCTATGCCTAGGTCGGATCTGCTGGGCTAATTTCCATTAATTGTTCAATTGTTAACAATAAGGACTATATTTCTACCACAGTTTATTTGTTGCAACAAAATGCTAAAACGCATAAACATACACTTAATTCACATTATTGTTTCAGGTTATACCCTGCATTGTTTTTCTTTTGCACATATTTATATCTTCCGCATTGTTGGTTACAAGTATTTGATTTAAAACTATTGTTTGTGCAGTACGATTCTTTGAGCAGATTCAGATATCTTGGGCTATGCCTACAAAGGCACAATAACGTATGTCAGTAATACAGTGACAAAAATATAATAAATTATAAAACTCGTCGGTTCAATTGTAAAAAAATGACTGACGTGGTACAAATAAAATCCTGTGCAGTGAGTTGGTGTGACGAAACGTGACAAGATACACGTATCAAAGTACCGGAAGCAGTGACATGCAGTTAGTAATAAAATCGATGAAAAATCGAATGGAAAATATAAGTGACTGTATAAAGATAAAATATGTGGGTATATCCAAAACTAATGTCACTGATGCTATAAAATCGTGCATAATGTCAATAAAATAATGAAATTTAAAAAAGGAGAAGTTACGTTCACTCAGTAACTTCAGTCTTATTTGAATATGATGACCACATTTCACAAAAATGCTTAGAAGAGTTCTTGATATATAAAAAAATACAGGAGACATACTTACGAACATCGCCGCAAGTCCGACGCCAACGACATCATAATATTATGACGTTACTTGCTGATACCTATTCATCCCGAAAAACAGCACTCCTTGTGATTCATAACGACTCCCATGCAGACATTCCCGTGTCCTTCAAAAGGCGCAACCAGTCCTACACTTACTCCCTGTGTGTTTAAATTATTTATAAGGATCCTCTAAATAGTCTCACAGCTAAAACATTAACTCATCGCATAGTGATCGCATGTATGAACGTCGAGCAGAATTGACGGCGTCATAACCAGGGGCGTAGCTTGCCCTAAAAGGAAGTGTAGGCACATTTTAGGGGGTCCGGGCATGCTCCCCCGGGAAAAAATTCATCATAGCTTGTCGGAGATACGTTCTGGGGGTATTCCGGATACTTTAGAAATGAAATATTTGCGAAGCTTTCGCAGTTTTATCGCTGAATTTGTTAATTTGAAACATATTTCAATCATGAAACTATTTGGCACGAATGTTGCCAAGGTTTTAATTTGAGTTCAAAGTACTATTTTTGCGTTGACATTAACATAGGTCAAAATATGAACGAGCTTCGCATCAACTTAATAAATCTTTATGATTCGGCCTTTAAAAGAAGTATACTACTATGAAATGTGTTGCTTCGCAAAAAGGTAAAAGTAAGTGTTTTGTCAAATTAGATGTAAAAAAACTTTTAGTTAATGGAGAAAAAATGTTTCAAATTTATTGGTTTTTAAACATTATTTTAAATGAAATAAACTATACCCAAGTTAACGGACCCCAAGGGTAGATTGAAATAATAGTTGAATTTAAAGCTGACATCATTATTTCACATTTTAAGTCGTCCAGATCTCCACCAACTAGGGAGTATGATATCATAGACAGACAACTTACCCTATCATGCAACGGACCAAATGGATCCTTACTTGACAATTCCAGAGACCAAGTCTACAAACTTGGTTTACCGTCCGCCGAGCAACTGAGGGCTGAGTAAAGGCACGAGTAGTCACACAGACTTACTCTTTTCAATATAAAACTGCCAAGTACAACAGCATGGTCACTTCTGCTTTGTGCCAACTCTGTGATCAGAGTAGTGAAGACGACACAAAATCAGGGATTCTATATATAGAAGATCCTGACACAATCGAGCTAGAACAATGCATGCCATACAAACTCGTCGTTCTCTACACGATATTAAGGAACATTAAAGTTACTTATTATTGAAGCGGACCAGAAACAATCCAAAGGCAATTATATGTCCACACTTGTGCTACACTTAATACTTAATGCTATTGACTGATTCATTGTTTAGCGAGCGTAGCGAGCTTGAAAAAATACGATGCAAAATTAATAAACAAAAACTACTTTGACTACGTTCGTACCCGACGCACCCACTAGTTACGGCCATGATTATTAGAATTATTTTGCGAGCGAAGCGAGCTAGAAAAAATGAGAATGTTGTAAAGTGAATATATTTCACTCTTGAAAAAGACCACTTTTGCGAAAATACCTCTACCCCCCTTACCCTTCGATTTTTTATTGCATTTTTATTTTTTTTATTTCTGTGAATAAAGTGTAGGCATGTGCCTACAGTGCCTAAAGGAAGCTACGCCACTGATAACTACTCTTGGTGTTCTTTTCGGATCTACTACAAAGCGTTCTTACTGCACTTTGTTGATAATTCCCCGCCCTTATGATCTTATACTACACTTACACAAGACTATGACGCCGTCGTGTGTAACGCAAAGATTCAGTAGGTGAATTTCACACACCGTACAACCCGCTAAGTAGATGGCAGGTTGGTTGTGTAAGGCAGTTGGAAGCGCGTTTTGTGTTTTGCAACAAGGGTACGTATTTGTTATATTTTGTGTATTTTTCGTTGCCTTTGGGAGTGATCACTTATATGTATCGTTAAAGCGATGAATAAACAATTAGAACATACACTTTATGTTCCCAGAAATGCCATATAACTCGAGAAAACAGTTTTTATGTGCGCGGTGTTTGCAAAAATGTTGAAATTATCGCCTTTTACGTGAAATACTCTACTTAATCCGTGGTTTGGAACAATTCGAAATCATTGGATAATAACTTCAATCCTTCCTCAATAGATCTGTCGTTTCAGTTTCGTAAAATGTACATTTTCTGAGAAGATACAAAGTTTTTAATTCAACGAGGTATCAAAAAAATGCTAAAGAAGCTGGCAGTTCCGATTTTCGAATACTAACGTCTAGGGCAGTTTGCAACAGTTCAATGCTAACGTAGAGGCAGGTCAATACTAACGACGACGGCAGTGACCCAAATTACTTTATAGGGATATTTGACCTCTTAGGGTGATTTGAATGCTATAAATGCTATCCAGATTCATACCTGGCTGTATTCCACGTCCGTTTCATCAAGTACCACCTTACTTAACGGCATTTTTGTCAAGTAGATCAATTGGATATAATATACCTCGTTATCGCCCAGATTGGCAATTTTCGCTTTCTAGTATGTGCTTTTTGTGCTTGTTAATGACAAACTGGAGTTAACATGTGTATACATAGCTTTCTATAGTGGGCGCTTCGGGTATCGTCTTAAACAATGAGATATCCCTTTTCAACATGTTTTGAAACAGCAACAATTATTGTTTCAGCATTTCAAGTTAATATTTCTGATCTTTATTCTTCTTCTCAGGTTTAGTCTAAGTAATGAGAGATGGACCCATATAAATGCTGCTATTGTGAACACCCACACATTGCATACCGTGATTTGATTGAGCATTTGGTCGGGAAACATCCTGATTTGTGCCTTAAGTACCGAGACGCCGAGATTTATGACAAATCCGGCCGTGTTGGCTATAGAACAAAAAGTTATGAATACATAATACCATGTGAAGGTGAGGTTTTTGTGACGGGTAACAAGAGTCGGTATTTACAGAAACGAAGATCGGAGTAAAAAACTAAGCTATTAAAACATACCAGTTAAATACGATAACTCTGAAAGAATAGTAAAAATAGATGTGATTGAAAGTCATATACATGATGATGTTGCAGAACTTTTATCTGAAATGGATAGCGGGTCAGTCATTAATGATTCTGATAGTTAACAAAGAGTGCACCCAGACGAAATCTCACAATTGATGAAGTCTATTCCAGCTGTTTTAGAAAGTCTTAAGGATAGTGGACAACTGGAAACATACAGAAAGTGGTGTAATTTAATACTTAATGGACAGTTTCCTAAGGATAATATTGGTTATCTTCTTTTTGGCATAGTTATGATACCAATTTCTCAGCCTACTATAATTGACCTTCCAAAATCCCAAAAACTCCCAATAACCACTTTCATGCGCAATATAAAGGTAGTTCTTCGCGGATCTCACTAACCCGCCTTAAAAAATGCAGAACATCACTATTTAACATTACAGTTTCATAAAAAAGTGTAAAAGAAATATTATTGAAGCAAAATTGCTAAGCACTGACTAGGACATAGTTTCTATTGTTTACATATTCATGCGAGAATAAGTTCCTCACTTGACGGTCTAATGCCGAAAAGATACGAGTGTTTACGGAGACAGTAAGAAGAAACTTTTTTTCTGAGACATTTTTTAGGACATTATATTTGGTATTTATATAAACATATTTTAAATATTGTTATTATTTCATTTTGCGTTAACAAGACATTCCAGAAAAAATAAAATGAAATTTAAGTTTTTTATTTTTTGGATACCGTAATGCCCCATACATAAGTCGCACTTTTTGAAACAAATTACCAAAATACCGCGATTGCCCATACATGAGTCGATACTCATCAAATTTGTTTTAAATCTCTTTAATTTAACATACTTCAGTATTAGAAAGTCGACTTCAGCCATAAGTTTCAAAATAACTGTACACTGCAGCTGGCAGTAAAAGAGCGTGGATCCGTTTACATATACTTCAGTTTAGTCACTAAACTTCTTCCCAAGCATACAATGTTTAGCCCCAGGCCTTCAGCGCTTACAGCGCTTTTGATTTATTTCTGGATATTGTGGATTGGTATTCATGTACTAATACGTCACAAATGCGTTACATCCGACCAGAGACCAGAGAGTTTTGGGAAGTAGGATATAGACTGTTTAAAGGGAAATTCCTAAGATTTATGGACGACCCAATAAATATTGGTCAAATTATCGAAGGTAGTGAAGAAAAGGGTTGTTGTCAGGCTTCGGCTTCTAAAATTAACTTCGCCATTCTCTCTCCACAAACAATGGGCAAGAACAAACTGACACCTAGTATGCCAGGTATCATCGAAGAGACCATTTCAACATTGTCCAATAACATGAAATCCGAATGCGCGTTCTTTAATTACGTCAAGTGATATATTAGATTTAATGAAATTATGACACGACTCGTTGTTTATCCGCCGCCCAGATGTTATAAACAATTTTGCTTCGCAAGGAATGATGATAATAACGTCACATGATTAACGTTAGAGGGAGGGGCATATACATGTGATACCGAACTGTTATAAGAAACATCGATGCTTCAAGAAATATGTGTAATGTATGACTGATAAAATAATCCGACTGAATAAATACAGGAGCTTTTAACTTAACTTGATTGTTAAGACCATCAGTGATTGCTTAATGCTGGATTTTGTATCTAAATCATGTTTACCGAAAATAATGGGAAAACACTAGATTCGGGTGTTACTTGTTGAAACGGATGTGGAATACAGTCAGGTATGAATCTGGATAGCATTTATAGCATTCAAATCATCCTAAGGGGTCAAATATCCCTATAAAGTAATTTGAGTCACTGCCGTCGTCGTTAGTATTGATCTGCCTCTACGTTTGCAAACTGCCCTAGACGTTAGTATTCAAAAATCGGAACTGCCAGCTTCTTTAGCATTTTGTTGATACATCGTTGAATTAAAAACGTTGTATCTTAACAACAACAACAACAACAACAACAACAACGACGACGACGACGACGACGACGACGACGACGACAACAACAACAACAACAACAACAACAACCTTTTATTCGCTCAATTCATGCACAACATGAAAATAAGAGGACTAAATGGTCAAAAATTATAAGAACGAAGAACGAGGCTATAGCTACAAAATGAATAGAACATTTATACAATTTATATAATGGTGAGCCACGATACACCTTAAGTGTATGGACACATATCAAAGTAATTAAAACGTTTAAGTAAGAAAGAGACTTTTAAGCAAAATAAATATACATGTACTAAGTATGTTGCAGAATTATTTTGAAAAACTTGCTTAGGTTTATATAACTTGTTTTGTTTTTTATGTTCATTAGTTGTTCAAGTTTGTATATATTTGGTCGATTGTAGAACATTGGATTTAAGAGAAGTCTTCGCTGCCTGCTAAATTTTGTGCATTCGAGTAAATAATGGAACTCATCCCCTATTTTGTTTTGGCAAGTGCTACATTTTCTAAGATTAATAGGAGTTCTGGTCCAGTTTCCAGTTTCGATAGGCAAGCGATGGTTTCTAGTTCTAAATCGTATAGCATAAAATAAAAGTGAATTTGGAATGGTCGATAAATAGGTTTCAATACCAAAGTTAGTTTTAAAAATTCTATAAAATGTACTTTTACTAGAGTTATCTACAAGAGAATACCATTCAGATAAATATGTGTCTTTTAGTTTTCGTCGGACGTTTAGTTTTAGCCAATCATTTTTGGGGAAATTATGTTCAATCCATATGTTATTAAGTCCGCAATTTGTTAGAATGGTTTTCACGTTGTACATCCATGGGTAATTACGTTTAAACGTTGCATCATTTAAATTTAATGTCAATGACAGTATGTTTCTATAGACTAAGGATGACAATTTATTTGGTAAGACATTTTCATCTATTGAACAGATTCTAGACCAAAATGTTATACATTTTTCATCTATTTCAAGTTTAAGAGGTGTACATCCGGTTTCACCGTATACCATGTAACTAGGAGTTGAACGCTTGACTTTCAAAATGTACTTGAGGTATTTTAGTTGTACACGTTCTAAGACATCTATATTTCCGAATCCCCATATTTCTGCGCCGTATAGTAATATTGGTTTAATTGTTTTATTAAAAAGATCTATTTGTAAGTCAATTGGTAGTTGTAAGCGGTTGGAATTTCTTAATAAGCTATACATAGCGCGTGTTGCCTGTGTTGCTATATGACTCTTGCATTTGTTAAAGGATCCGGTCTTACTAAAATTTATTCCTAAATATTTATACTCGTTTACTACATCTAATGTTTGGTTATTAAGGTTAAAATTATACACCGGTTGTCTCCCTTTAGAAAATACCAGTACCTTCGATTTTGATGCGTTTACTGTTAATTTCCAATCATTACAGTACTTGTCATATATATTTAATGCATTTTGTAACTCTTCTGCTGACTCGGCTAAGATTACTGTGTCGTCAGCATATAATAGAATGAATATTTTTAGAAGGTTGAACATCTGGTTTATGTCCTGAGCATTGGGTAGCGATGACCGCAGTTCGCCGATACGCTACTCGCCTATCTGCCACTATGTTAAACTGCATCTGATTAAGTCTCTCTATTTCAACTTTAAACACAATATTTTTTACTGAAAAGATACCAAATGTGTCACAGAATGATAGTTCTTTCTAATTGTGCAAGTGAACTAAATATCGTTATCATTCATATTGCAAAAACGTGATTCAAAATATCACACCTACATCGATATTGTTTCCGCAGGAGCCATTTTGACAGATGTCCCCGTATATAGGTCATGTAAACAAAAAATCGTAAAAAATAATAAAAACAAAATTCAAACAGTTTTTTGTGTTGTTTTTGTAAGATAAGGCATTGCTTTATCCATAGAAGTGATTTTTACACGTTTTTACCTAAAAATACATGCAAAAAATGCTTTTGAAAGTCGTCCTACTTCCACCAAGCGTAACTGGACAACGCATGCATAACGAAAGGTAGTTCAGCTAAATATAGACGCGGAAAACCCTCCCGAAGAGGCCTCCAACGGAAATATTTTCGTATGTCGTAGCAGTAAGAGGCACATTAAATTCTAAATCACCCACCGGTGGCCTCAAATTCGTGTTGGCAGTAAATGTCAAGGGAAGTAACTCCAGTATTTTTCTGGTTCCCGATTTCAATAAGCTACAGTACAGCGAGACCGGAAGCCGGACAGACTTCCGCCTCTAACACGAAAACGAAACTAAAACACGTTTTATCGACACGAGTTTTTATTTTAACCGCAAGACAAGACTTAATCAACGTTGTGAGAAGATTTTCTGGATGTAAGTTGATGACAAATGTTTCAATCGGTGCATGCATTAGTTTATTGTCAATATTTGCCTATGTCCGTGGAATAATTTGCAAAATGTTTCCCACCCACTCGTATTTTTTCATGATTTTCAGCATTGTAAAATTGCTCTACAAGTTACTGAATTAATTTTCAAGGAATATAACTGCATGTCGTGTCCTATCAAAGGTTGGGAGCATTTAGATTTGCCCTTGTCCATTAGCCAGTACGTCAGACCGTCCCAAAAACTTGCAAAAAAGTCATTGAAGACCAGCTACAGTCATCATGACGTTGTGCACTAGGCTTTTGATTCCGATTTAGCAGACTCGTGATCCTAGACATAGTCCTATGGATGCAGTAATTTCTAGTTGATTTTAATGACATTAACTTGAATAAGGCAAAGCATTATTATTTTGCATCTTTCTATGCAGACTGACATGAGTGACATCCATGAGCCTGACCTACCACCAACAGGTGAATTTTCTGCCAGTCAGGATTTATTTGATACTGACAGTGACAGTGATCTTGAACCGCCTACACTTTCTTCAAGTCAGGATCTATTTGGCAGTGATCCTGAACCACCTGTAAGTAATTGCTATCTGAATTAACACACAGGTGTTCGTTGCATTGTTCATGACACTGCAACACCCTAATCACTCTAAACTATATGTTATAACAATACATTAAAGAAATTTCTGACAAACACCCATTCCATTATATATACTGACACCAATGGCAATGCCAATGGGTGCCAGATATTTTATGTATTGTTATATTTTGTTGTAGTGTCATGGCCAGTGCGCCTGTTATTTAACAAAGTTGAATCATTTATAAAATTAAAACATGTATAATTATTATTTATAACTATTCTGGTACTTAAAGATGCTACGATCATTTGAAATAAGAGATTATAGCCTTATTTAGACTTAGAGATGGCATTTTATGATTGTTTGGAAAAACCCACAGTGGCCTGTGATGAACTTTATCTCATACATGCTGTCCATGTGGTTCTTATTATTTCAGGTTATGCCAGTCCAATATTCCCAAAGAGAAGAAGGTTCAATATTGCCGACAGTCCATCATTGGTAAGAAAAACACATGTAATAACCATTTACTGCTTGTGATGTGCATTTATTAATACCCATTAATACCCACTAAACACTCATAGACCAGGGTTTTCATTATTGATAACAGATTGACAGGAAAGAACAACCGATTGGGCCTGGACCCTTTCTATATATATAGTTAATTTTTTTTCTCCAAAAATAACAGATCTGAACACAATTTTAAAAGATGTTTTCTATCGGCAATCGGTTCATAATGAAAACCCTGATATTAGACAGTAGTAATGTGTATACCCATTTATTGTGTGTTTATGTAATCACAGTTTATATATATATAGATAACACAGTGCTTGAAACAAAAAAGAGCTACATATTAGATGAACTACTTTATTTCATTCAATAATTAATTTGCTTTTTTAAATGAATACTGCAGGGCCATTTTATCAGTCTAAATATGTCACCTTGTATGTAGCTTGTTTTAATCCTTGTCATTTACCAACTAACTGCTCTTATAATGAATTTATTAAAGCTACTAAACACCAGATGATGGCAGATTTTTATTCCTTTTAAAAAACCTAATTGCAAGTTCCAAGCCAAATAACAAATATGACGTTTTTATTTTATTTTTTGGTCACTCGAACCCGGAATCTCCAGCAAACTAATCTGACCCCAGACTACTGCTAAAATTCTAGAAACATTTTGTCATGATCCAGTATTTTATCATTTACATGTGTATACAGTCAAACCTGGCTGTAATGATGTAATGATGACTGATTGTCTTTCTTAAGAGTTTAAATTATGCTAAATTATTTTGTTTTGTGCTGGTGGTCTTGGTTTGAGGCGTTCTTTAATTAAGCCAGATTTGACTGTACTAGTAGTTCAATTTGTAAATTCAGCCTTGACTTATTTCACTCAGGATACCTTATATTGCAGGTGCATGTATTGATGATATTTATAATTGAATGTTTTCTTTACATTATTTTAATCTTACAGGTCCCAGGGTATCCGTGTTGGTACAATGTCAAGTTTGTGGGAGATGCAGCCATCTACACATACAGATTAATGGATGACTATAAGCAGGGAGATCTGACAATTGTTGTGTAATTTGTGGTAATTAATAAGCTATCAAGTTCTACATTTAGTTGTTCTTTTTATACCCACTTCACAAGCAAAGGTGAAGTTGGTAGCTTAGTAAGATTCAGACATATTTTCCTATCTGCCATGCACCATCGTGTCATGCATCAGATAAAGTTTGGTATTCAATACTGCAATGAAATGTCTTGCAGCAGAAGGCAAAAGTTAATCTTCAAGATATACAGTTTATATTTATACAGTTTATATTTATACAGTTTATTTATAATAGTGAGTTTCATAAAATTAAACATTATGTTCAGCTTTATGCAAACAGAACCAGCAAGTCATGAAACAGAAACTTATTCGACTGCTATTGCTAATTTGGGTCAATCAGTGATTAGCGGTTAGTTATATAATTTATATATATCAACTTCAAGATAAATAGAAAAGTAATATGCCTGGTCTAGGACTTTGCCTATATACTCACAAAACTGTTTGAAATATTATGTTTATTTCCTTATGAATAACACAAGTGATCATCTACCTGATATAATAGTGATATGGTATATGTCGGTTACATTATATAACTATATATATAAGTATCATTATTACTTAAACATATTGGAAAATAATGCTGTCAGTATGTTTAAACTTTAAAGTAAACATGAATAACTAATTTGGTCAGGTTTAACATTGAAAAAAACTTTTAAAATGAAAAATTTGGCTAAAATAGGTATGGGTGATAAATCTGACAATTTTGGCAGAATCAAATGTATAAAACCGAAATTTAAAATTGTTCTAAAAAACTCATTTTTTGTTCAATTTTTAAATTTTAAAAAGATTTATTCTAGTTATAATAAATGTATTCCTGATATACTAAGATTTAGACCATATAGTGATTTTTTTTCAAAAACCACTTTCATCGCTACATTGGGAATATGAATACCATTTACACCAGCATTATTTACAAAAATATCATTCAAATCGTTTAGAAATATTGAGAATAATAGAGGGGACAAATTTTCACCTTGGCGAACGCCAATGTTGCAAGAGAAAAAATTAGATAATTCGGAATTAACTGAAACACATGATTTAATATTTTTATACATGTTTTTAATGAGTGTGAGGCATTTTCCAGTAATTCGCATTGATGTTATTTTACTCCATAGTCCAGTTCTCCATACTGTATCGAAAGCTTGTTTTAAATCAATGAAGGCACAAAATAATTTCTTTTTGCTGTTATTCAAATATTGTATAATTTGGTGGAGAACAAACATATTATCTGCAGTTGAAAATCCTTTTCTAAAGCCAGCTTGGCAATTATTAATCATATCGTTGGATTCCAAGTAGTTGGTTATTCTAGTGTTTATTATACATGTGAATAATTTTCCTAGGCAACTGAGCAATGTTATGGGCCTGTAGTTTTCGGGTTTTGTTATGTCACCTTTATTTTTGTAGATAGGATCACAGAAAATGTACATTTCACGAAACTGAAACGACAGATCTATTGAGGAAGGATTGAAGTTATTATCCAATGATTTCGAATTGTTCCAAACCACGAATTAAGTCGAGTATTTCACGTAAAAGGCTATAATTTCAACATTTTTGCAAACACCGCGCACATAAAAACTGTTTTCTCGAGTTATATGGCATTTTTGGGAACATAAAGTGTATGTTCTAATTGTTTATTCATCGCTTTAACGACACATATAAGTGATCACTCCCAAAGGCAACGAAAAACACACAAAATATAACAAATACGTACCCTTGTTGCAAAACACAAAACGCGCTTCCAACTGCCTTACACAACCAACCTGCCATCTACTTAGCGGGTTGTACGGTGTGTTTCATAACTTTTATGAAAAGTGCTACGCGCAGCGTCTTTTTGTCACGAATCTGCAGTGTTTTTACTTAAAGTTAACAGTGCATTAAAAGTATTTTGCAAGTTTCAAACTAGAGTGACGCAAATGAATTTTTAACAGCAGACACAGAATATTTCTTTCATCACGTCACATAATAATCGTCTGCTTTCGATAATTATTTATTATAATAACGCATAAAAGAAAATGATAAAGATTATGAAAAATATCGTCATTTTCGTGAGCGGCGACATGACGTCATATGTATATTTTGAATGTACACACAATCCAACTATGTTCATCGAATGATGCAGTATGTTAAATGTTAATCAGATTTGAATTACATGTACGGCACATTGTGATATCGTTTTTATGCAAATAAACCAGGAGAGGAGTGACATTATTTTTGGATATACCCACGTACATGTACTTAATTATGTAGTATATATAAAAAATAAAGTCAATAAGACCTTGTGAATTTTTTAATGTGTAGTATATGTATACACTTGTGGAGTAGAAACATTATTCGACTGTTGTCCATTATACGTTAATCAGTATTTGTTTCATTTTCAGTTACAAGAGAAGTTGCCGAGCATTGTAAGGTCAACAGTTGTCCATGTTGTGCAAGTGCACCTGATGGAGGAAGTAACGTCTGCATGAGTACTTACTACTGTAGATATGGTTGTAAAGATGGGTATTATGGTGGGAAATGTTACAATATATGTCCGGACTATTGTACAAGATGTGCTCATGAATTTGGTAAATCTGGTCATAGAGATCACAAGAAATGTTACCTGTGTGCTGAAGGTTACTATAATGGAACAGGTGTAAGGGATTGTCGCACACCATGTCCTGAAAACTGTATGAACAATACTTGTAATAAAACCACTGGTCATTGTCTAGATGGATGTACAAGTAACAATTGGATAGGGGACATGTGTGATAGCTGTACTATTGGATACTTTGGCACTTATTGTCTGACTGCTTGTCAGGTACAATGTAAGGACGATGTATGTGATGCTAGTAATGGTGAGTGCACAAATGGATGTAAAGATCCACGTTACACTGGATCAAAGTGCGATCAATGTCAATTAGGTCAACACGGTGAAAATTGCGACACGACTTGTCCAGCTAATTGTCGCTATGAGGTGTGTGGTAAAAACAATGGTACGTGTACCAGTGGATGTATAGGGAACTTTACTGGAGATAAGTGTGAGGAGTGTAACCCTGGTTATTATGGAGAACTTTGTGAGAAAATGTGCATGAACTGTCTCCTAGGACTTTGTGATAGAACCACAGGTGTTTGTGGTTACTGTGATAATGGTAACTATGGACAGTACTGTAATCTCACGTGCTCGAGTGGATGTAAGAATGACGTATGTAACCGATATAATTCTACCTGTACATTCGGCTGTCGTAATGAGTTTTCAGGTGACAAATGTTGTGTCAACAACAATAACTGTGAACTATGCGACACAGTTACTACATGTTCCATGTGTAGACCAGGTTTCTATGGTAACACATGTGGACAAACATGTCCTGGTAAATGTGCTGACAGTTGCGATAAACTATCTGGAGACTGCATGGAGTGTAAGAATGGTTACCATGGCAATAAGTGTACGGAAACTTGTCCTTACCAATGTCAAACCTCCAATTGTAGTCAAGAGTCTGGCAAATGTACTGCATGTAATATCGGTTACTATGGCGACAGTTGTAACATAACGTGTCCAGTTACCTGCCATAACAAGATATGTTATCAAGATGGTGGTAAGTGTGGCGACTGTGTTGTTGGCTACCACGGTGTGTGGTGTGACATTGACTGTACAACATACTGTATCAATGAGACATGTATCCAAGAGACAGGTGCCTGTTTGTACGGATGTAAGGAAGAATACAAGGACAAATGTATTCAAAACAACGGTTAGTAGTATTCTCCTGTCAATTATTAGTGTGTGCTCAGGATAATGTGATGTTTCCAAACCTTTTCATCGGATTAATGTACTGTTGCTAAATCAGTTACTAAAATAAACACATACGGTCAATTATATACTTAAATAATACTGATAAATCGTGCACGCTTAATATTCCACCTATTTTGCCTATTCCAAATTTCCAGCCTTTCTTGTTATTCTGGGCGCTCTAGAGTAGTTCATTTTTCTCGTTGTCAAGTACATTGTAATCTGTAAGTTATCCTGTGTTAAGAGATTAATTATCAGAGAGTTTAGTAAAACCCCCCTACACTCTGATTTGGAATTTAAGTGACAAAGATAGATAATGTATATCAGCAATATTTCTTGCTTTTTGCCCTTTCGTTCAATAATATAATGTCAACATATTTAACCTGTACTGGGACAAAGTCAGAAAATATATATCAGTGACCTATATTACAGTGGTTACCAATGACAACATTGGAACAATACTAGGTGGCGTTGGTGGAGGACTGTGTGTCATCATCATCATTATTGTACTGGTCGTCTGCTTGATTCAGTCAAGGTAAGAAATGTGAAGATACCATTTGAACAGTTGACACTTCATACAGTATATGCATTATTTAGATGCCCACATTTTAGGAGTCTGGTTGGATGGTGTACCACATATTTATTTGAAATAGGCAGATGAACAATTTGGTTTGACATGAAGAAAAGAGACAATGTTTTATGGGACCTGAAGAATAAATTAAGTTATTCATTAATAAAAAAATATCAAATTTGATAATATTGGGAACCAAGGTAAGTGAGTGTTCCAAACTACAGTTTCGACTCCCTCAAATTGTCACACATTCAATGTAACGGTCATTTATTTTGAATCGGTGAACATTTGGGGATGTCAAAACTGTAGTTTGTACTATAATGTCGTAGTCATGTGATCAATTCAAGCATTATGAAAACAAAAACTGTACGACATACTGGCCTACTTTAAATTACAAGACTTAAATTTGTATTTCATTCATATTTACAATTGAAAACCTTAAATTTATTGCAGGTGTCGTTCACAAGGAACCAAAGAAAACATTGAACTACAACCAAATAATGGTACGTTCTTTTCACAAGTTTGATATTTGAAATATTATTCACTAGTATATGAAGTTCTAATCAAATACATGTGTAGTATGCCCTGAAAACAACTAATAACTCAACAATAAAAGCAACTATCAGCGATTGCGTACAAAACAATACATGCGTACAATCAGTATACAATTTTTCACATGTGATATGTACACAAGTTCATTATTTCTCCATTTTACAGGTGATGAACTAGAAGAACAAAATGATTATGAAGCATTAGACGAAGAATTGAAGAACAAGAAGACAGTGTATTCAGGTCTACAGTCAGACGGACAATATGCTAACACTCAAATATAAGATACGCAATTAAGACGGACAATATGCTAACACTCAAATATAAGATACGCAATCAAGACGGACGATATGCTAACACTCAAATATAAGATACGCAATTAAGACGGACAATATGCTAACACTCAAATATAAGATACGCAATTAAGACGGACAATATGCTAACACTCAAATATAAGATACGCAATTAAGACGGACAATATGCTAACACTCAAATATAAGATACGCAATTAAGACGGACAATATGCTAACACTCAAATATAACATACGCAATTAAGACGGAGAATATGTTAACACTCAAATATAAGATACATAATTAAGACGGACAATATGTCAACACTCAAATATAACATACACAATTAAGACGGAGAATATGTTAACACTCAAAGATAAGATACACAATTAAGACAGAGAATATACGATGTCATCGATTTGATGAACTTGCATGAAAAAAGAACGTAGAACTAGTAAATACACCAAGGCAGCTCAGCAGTCATAATCTCAACCAACGGAAGTGATGCAATCCAAATCTCGATTTACCGGTACCACAACGGAATACGTAAACACACACATATAAGATACACAATTAAGTCATGGCATACATAAAGACACATAAAAGATACACAATTTAGTCATGGAATACGTAAAGACACAAATGTAAGATAAACAATTAAGTCATGGAATACGTAAACAAACATATAAGATACACAATTTAGTCATGGAATACGTTAACACATATAAGATACACAATTAAGTCATTGAATATGTAAACACACACATATAAGATACACAATTAAGTCATGGAATACGTAAACACACACATATAAGATATACAATTAAGTCATGGAATACATAAACACACACATATAAGATACACAATTAAGTCATTGAATACGTAAACACACAAATGTAAGATACACAATTAAGCTGGAGGATTTGTTAATGCACAAAAATATTAGATACACATTTAAGACGGAGAATAAATTAATGCGCAAATCTTGCACAGGCCGATCCAAGGCGGCGGACCCGGCGTACCCCCTGTCCTAAAATTGCCAAAGTAAAGTTTTTTGTGTCTGAAATATTCTGGTTATCTGTAATTTGCGCATTTGGAAATGCATAGGAAAGGGTAGATTACAGTCTATATTCTTTAGGTGTGGGTAATCCATATTCACATGTTTTTTGTTAACAGCATTTGATCTATGTTTGCGCATACATGTATTCGTAAGTGTTCACATATATATTGTTTCACAATTTTGGTAATAAGAAGATGATTATAAGTCTTTATTTTGTAAATCATCTTACTTTAGTGCTTGCCCAAGTGACGAAATACTGAGAATTAACCTTAATGGTTTAGTAAGGATTATTTAACATAGAAATGACAAAGTCTACAAGTTATATACATGTAATGAGCTAGGACAAACTTTATCTTGAGGCGGCAAAACGACGTATGGCTCCTTGTTCTGACATCGCGAACCTTGCCCCTGGTCCCACGACTCGTGACCAGCAGGATTATTTTACGTTCATTTTAAGTGCGCATTCGCCTACTCAAAATAGTCAATAAGTTCATTGCTATTTCTGATGGAATATTTTACAAGATCTGTATTTACAGCTTATAAGTACAGTGTATAGGCTTTGGAGACAACAAGCATAGTTTATTTTCCAGACAGAATAGTCCTACTCCAGGGTGCCGTTTTATCAAAGTACTTACGTACTTGCGTAAACTTACGTTCAGATTTAGATTCAGTATAACCATTTAACAACTTCACATTGGGGACATATATTGTTTGTGGGAATTCATTAAATAAACCTTTATTAGTATATCAGCTCTATTAACCACATTTTATAGATGTAAAGGTATTATAAAGAAATTAAATTAAATTTGACCATAAGTTTAGGATTTCCGTAAGTTCGTTGATAAAACAGTGCCCAGATCTCCACACTTATATGTAGGCACAGATAGAATTTTACCGTTATAGTCAGTGTGACGCATGAATATTCATATTCAGACAATAGAGTTAGGGTCAGTTGTGTTTGCATATGAATACTAAACCTGTCTAACTAGACCAGAGTTGTTTGTATCTACATGTAAATTAAGGGGACAACCATAGTTCCGGATATCAACTATAATATCAGTCTAGTTTTTAGAAACGGTGTTTTATCGCCAGAGTGATCATATTGTTCAAAGGGCATATACATGTATAAGATAAAACAAATATAATACATTCATTACTTGACTTGAAAAAAATTGCTATAACGTTGGTGTACATACTTTACCATTTGCTTTTATGCGTTTATATGTTTTACAGCTTTAATAAAAGCCAATTTTCAACTCAGCTACCTGTTTGTTATTGTTGTACCAGCTTCGCAAACTCAAGTGAGTACCTTTACCGACGTAGAATATAATGAAATCAAAGTACTGAAAGTACTGATGGAAGGAGATACTCCAGGACATGACCTGGACCCGAAATTACAACCAATACTTACCCTCTGCACTCGGCACTCAAATATTGAAATTCCAAACCACGACGTCTGGAGTGAACACAAGGTTTTTCTAAGATTTGATCTAGTGACCAAGTTTTTGACCCCACATGACCCAGTTACAAACTTGCTCTAGATTCAATGGAGAACAACATTGTGACCAAGTTTCATGAAGATACTATCAAAATTGTGGCCTCTGATGGGAACACTAGGTTTTTCTAAGATTTGACCTAGTGACCTAGGTTTTGACCCGACATGACCCAGTTTCAAACTTGATCTAGATTTCATAGAGAATAACATTCTGATCAAGTTTCATGATAATTGGATCAAAACCACGACCTCTGGAGTGAGCACGAGGTTTTTCTAAGATTTGACCTAGTGACCTAGTTTTTGACCCCACATAACCCAGTTTTGAACTTGTCCTAGATTCCATAGAGAACAACATTGTGACCAAGTTTCATGAAGATACAATCAAAATTGTAACCTCTGGTGTGAACACTAGGTTTTTCTAAGATTTGACATAGTGACCTAGTTTTTGACCCCACATAACCCAGTTTTGAACTTGTCCTAGATTCCATAGAGAACAACATTGTGACCAAGTTTCATGAAGATACAATCAAAATTGTAACCTCTGGTGTGAACACTAGGTTTTTCTAAGATTTGACATAGTGACCTAGTTTTTGACCCCACATGACCAGTTACAAACTTGCTCTAGATTCAATGGAGAACAACAGTGTGACCACGTTTCATGAAGATACTATCAAAATTGTGACCTCTGGTGTGAACCCTAGGTTTTTCTAAGATTTGACCTAGTGACCTAGATTTTGACCCCACATGACCCAGTTTCAAACTTGATCTAGATTTCATAGAGAACAACACCCTGATCAAGTTTCATGATGATTGGATCAAAACCACGACCTCTGGAGTGAACAAGAGGTTTTTCTAAGATTTGACCTAGTGACCTAGTTTTTGACCCCAAATAACCCAGTTTTGAACTTGTCCAAGTTTCCATAATGATCAGCATTCTGACCAAGTTTCATGAAGATACAATCAAAATTGTAACCTCTGGTGTGAACACTAGGTTTTTTCTAATATTTGACCTATTGACCTAGTTTTTGACCCAACATGACCCAGTTTCAAACTTGGCCTAGATTTCATACAGAACAACATTCTGATCAAGTTTCATGATGATTGGATCAAAGCCACGACCTCTGGAGTGAACACAAGGTTTTTCTAAGATTTGACCTAGTGACCTAGTTTTTGACCTCACATAAACCAGTTTTGAACTTGGCCTAGACTTCATGCAGAACAACATTCTGACCAAGTTTCATGAAGGTTGGATGAAATTGGTGACATCTAGAGTGTACACAAGTTTCTTATAAGATTTGACCTTGTGACCTTGTTTTTGACCCGCATGACCCAGTTCCAAACTTGTCCTACATTTCGTGGAGAACAACACTTCAAAATTGAAAACTGACCGACCGACAGACATGTGCAACTAATATACCCACTCATCCAAGATGGGGGGCATAATAGATCACTAGGAAATGAAGGTAAGACTTACGTGGTTGGTTGGTTAATGGTTGCACTGGTATTTCAAGACTTTGTTTATTATGAGTGTTCCCTGAAATCAAATATTACAAATAATATGAACTAAGGCACATTTAATAAATATTGGATAACTGCAATTGGCTATAGTGCGCCCAGGATAATGTAATGTTTACAAATGTTGACCTAAATTGGTCTAAACATTGAACGGATCGGTCTATTGTTGCAAACTTGGTTACTTAAATAACATCATACGGTCAAGTATATACTAAAATAAACTGATCAATTGCAACACTTCATTTCTCCACCTATGTGGATTATTCCGAATATTCCCGCCTATCTTGTTATCCTGGGCGCACTACATATTTTTAGATATACACTGACTAAATTATAAGTTGAAATTAGATGTTATACTGAGATAGTTATCAGCAATTGGTCACGATTTTTCTCTCTTATTAAGGACCAAAAACATTACCGTAGGTCCCCGTGTATTGGTCGTGGTCGTGTATAGCACGCATGTAAAAAATGAAAGAAAATAAATTCTATATACATCAATAATTATTCTAAAATTTAGCTTGGCAACGTAACAACTATATAATCCAAACTGGGACTTGAACCCAGACAGCCTGGTGGTGAACCAGTCGTCATACATTTGACCATTTGGATGAGCAGTATATGTTGCTATGTCACCTGGCTATGTTTTTTTTCAAATAAATCCCTTATAATATTACATATTGCTGACATTTTATGATTTAGCTATAAATTATATTACATAACATGACTGGACTTCCTGATAGTTCCCAATGCAAACATACCCTGACGATTACAAATCAACGCGGACAGTTTCAAGTCGCACAGGACCAATGACCAAATTGTCGGACTCCTGGGACAAAATAAATAGGTTATTAATTCGGCTTCGGCTAAACTGTTCAATAACCCAAGAATGCTTAGGCCAAGGATATTCACAAGTTACACGGAGGCTTGCCAGGAACATCAGATGACCCCTATTGGTTTTGAGGTCAAAGGTCACGGTCACTGTGACAATGTTTAACAACCATCTTTGTTTTCCATTCAACTTTATTGTCTTAGATTTCTAAGGTGAAAAAAAATTTAGGTGTTTGTTTTGTTTCCAGATTATACATCTTTCGCACATGTAACGAAAACAACATTAGGTAACTCACCAACGTCGGGTCCCAAGTCCCGAGTGAAAAAGCAGGAGGGCCTATAGTTTTCTATTTTATTATCAGTGAAATAAAAGACTACATAATGAAAGTACTTGTTCAACAACAAGGAAAGCCATCTTTTACCATGTGCACAGTAATTGTTGTTTGGCTGTAGGAACAGTAAGATGAAACCCCAAGATAGGCAGTGTCTCAGTTCATAATAGTACTGCTAGATGCATCAGGGATTTCACAGTAGTCAGTAGGCTAACTATAGTTATAGTGAATTTCAAGGCAGCGAAGCTGGCGAAATCGCAAGAAGGGATCGCGAGTGAGAAAATTCACCTAAAACTTTCATCCACTTAACATCATATTCTGTGTGAAATTGTTATAGTAATTAAGACTAACAATGGAGTTGTCGTCATATCGATTCGTTGTCGTCTAGACGTGCTGAAACCCGAACATGTCCGACCACATATGACGGCACTAAATAAGTTGACCAACGACTTGGGACCGAATGCTTAACCGTTATTTATCAGTGTTTGGCAAGTATTGCTAAAGCGTGACCAAAGGCCACCTATTTTGACCATTATTGTTACAGCCTAGCATTTTACCGACTATTTTACTCACTACAGCAGGCCCTTCCTTCCATAGGCAAGACTTTGAGGTATAAAAAGGGAAGTAACTGCGCATTAAGTGTCTTCCAAGCGTTCATTAGAAATGGATGAAAAGAAAATACAATCGTGAAAATCAGCGACAGAAAGTTGATTTATTCTATGATTTAAGTACTCGTTTCTGTAACCGAGGAAAGTTACATGGTTATACAATGCACCTCCGAAGACTGAAATCCTATGTAATTATCTTGTCGTTCTCGATTCATACTGTATTTCAAATAAAATGTCAACAATATAAGCTCAATTTTGAAATGAATGACCCTGATCAATTACAAGTCCCTGTGGTATTGGTTCGGGAAAAAATTCCCAACATTTCCCCGGCAGTGCGGAGGAAGGCACGTGTGCATCTACTATTTACTTCCGGAATATCGTATTAAATATGGCTCACAGAGACAGTCACAGTGCATGGCCATCCAGTTTATTTATCCTGCCTAATTGGCTAATGGGACCTGACAAGCAAAGAAATTCGCATAAATAGGCTGCGCCTCAGTTCATTTTATAGAACAGCCAATTGTTATTCTTTTAGAGGTGTGTGATTAAATGGTTGTGCAGTTAATACGGGATCAGCCATATGCCATATGCATTTATTTCTAAAGCCCTATTCTGACTATCCCGGTTTGACATTTCGGTAGTGCCCGGGTTTGCAAACAGGGGCGAACCATGTTGAACAGGGAAGCAACCGTAGCAGCACCGGGTGAATCGGGATAAATGGCTAACAGCCCCGGTTGTTCTAAACGGTTCGATAAAAGATATCGAGAACCGGCTTAATCTGGGGATAATGAACCGGGACACCGCCAGGACTTTCCGGCAACAAATGTATCTCTACCGTGATAAACCATGGTTTACAGGGTGTGATATAGGCTACGAGAAAGCAAGCGGGTCCTTGTAATGATTGGTGAAGCCTTTATAACGTCGGCGCAAGGGTACGAACCGAATCAGCCCCAGATGTTGGCAGAGTCGCTTCAATGGTTATAATAAATTATATGGCAGGCAGAGTCCCGGTTACGTCACAGTTAAGGATGGCGAAATTCATGTGAGTTTCTGACTTGTCAAGATTTACCGACATGCATTTCTTAGCTAGCTTCTTATTTATTCCATATGACGTTATCTGAAGAAACTGGCAGTCTAGTGCATGCGAAATGATGCTGTTTGTGGGTGGGGAAATATGTCAGGAAACAATGTGATTAATGCGCAAGTTCAGCAACCTCGACGGACAATAAAAGCTATGCTTACCTCCAAATAAATCCTTTATAAATCGATATCAACCAGATTAATCCAATATCAGCCTCATTTATCATCATAAAACATTACAAACTACACTCAACATCAACCCGCCATTTTTTGGTAAGGGGGGAATAACTCTAATACAATAGCTAAGGTCACAAACCACTAAATAAATTTGTTCTTTTACTCAATGTAGTTACAATAGTCAGTCCCAGGTTGAAATATATTAATGTCTACGGCCAGGTGGCAGACATTTATCATATATCAATGAAAAAAAGAGGCATTAAGAAGATACAAAAAACAGGGAGTCACGTATCATATTTATAAGAACATTTTCGTCCGTCTAACGCCAGTCCGGCCAATTCCAGGTTTTACCCTAACCTACTTTCGCTTTGGTATTTTGGCAAAAATCTCAAAATATGTAAGATGAGACAGTTTCAATACTGTATTACATCACATACATGTATATACACAAAGCCCATAAACTCATTCACAGTTAAGTGTAACGAAAAAAACGAAAAAAAGGTGGTTTTTTGGAAAATTTATATTTTTCTTTCTACTTGTCTTTTTTTCGTTTTCAACGATACAGTTACCTGTGAACCCAATAAGATGATTCCATTCCTACCTTGTCAAAGCATACTACACACAATCACTTATCACAAGTTTCTATAGGGACTCATCATCATCTTCATTAATCGCATCCCTCCACTAAATTTTTTGTGGAAATGTAATTACAAAACTTTGTCATACAAATACACTTGAAATGATTGGTTAATCATTGGGAAAATCTCTGGGAAAGCAGCACATTACAAGGGTAATCACTAAACATCAAGGTTGTTGAGCTGTGAAAGTTTGAAGCAATTCCGCCCAACGTTTTGTGACGAGTTCAACACGTACCCAAGATTTGCGGCGGATCTCCAATACTTCACTAAGAATTAAACCAACAATTGCAATAAATACTAGTCGTCCGTCAGATTTCCCACTTGTATATTGTGAATAAAGTTAGTGGGGAACGAAACTTAAAAATAGGCCAAAATGTAAAAATAAGAATACATAGTACATTGTATTATATATAGATCTACTTGTTTCTGCTTGCACTGCTAAAGTCACATGACCTCAGAAGCAGATAGTTAGTTTGACTGTGATCCATCTGCCGACACACAGTATACACTACGTATATAGCTACAGACTACATGTGTACACTTCTACTTCCGTACCTAGCTATACATATTCAAATACATTATGCATTCCATAAAACTAATTAGTTCAACTAAATATATTCAAACATACCTCAAGGCGCGCATCCACATTTCTTCTTTTTCCAACACTAACTCCTGTTACCAACCTACCTTCAACTCAATGCCATCATATTCAAATTACCTCCTAGCCTAACCTAAAGGGAGGTCACTGTGTTCAACTCTCTCCCGTGTATTTAGTGTACTTTCACCCCAAAACCGCGCGCAAATCAGACAGCTAACATATTCCCTATTTTCGTATTTCAATTCACGCACTACATACCAATTATCGCTCCAAAACAATCCATTACAATACTTATCAAACCCATAAAGCCCTACAAAACACACCAAATTCAAATATTCCCCACTTTGACCCTGGCCATTCCATATGCGGCTACAAATATCTTGTCAATTTCACTTGTCAATCTACTCTGCTGCGCAACAAGGGAAGTAACTGTGTTGGTAAATTTTATTGCTCTTCAAACGTAGTAGTCGCCCTTCAGCATAGACTGTCAATTCTACCGGTCTGACAGAATCATTCGTCCCAAAAACATTCGTTCTTGTATTGAATAAATTCATATACATGTATGCTGTCTGAATAAGTCCAAAAACGTACACTTGTCAGCACTGTTTATTACATTGACAGAATAGCAGCTGCTTATAACTGTCTGCTGCATAGTATGTTTATTCAGGTATACCACATTGCTCTTTAACCGTACTCAATTATAACACTTCAGCATAGACTTTGTCAATTCTAGTAATTATAGCATGGCAGACGAAATCGCCTGAAAGTGATACATGAATAACATCAGGAATGAGGTGTCGAATGTGATTTATATAACTTGTTTCACAATCGACCTTACATAAATCAGTTAAACCTAAACTACAAACTCAAAATTGAGATGAATATCTCATTCATTGTGTGTTAATTGCGTGCTACAAATTAGCTGTAAACATGTAATTTGATATATAAGTACACGATCGATTGGATGATTTAAAATCTTCCTGTTTACGGTTACAAAGTTGAATAACTATCCTGATTAAAAAGCAATTAAGACAAACAACTACATTTTACCTTAACTCGACTGTACATTTGTAAATTAATCTGGAGTTTGAAGACAATTCAAGACATTTCTACGTTGTGATTGATCGACACTTATTATTAAAGGAACATAACACAAGGGAAACACACACATCAAGGATATAAGTAAAACTGTGTCTGAAGTGTTTAGCTAAATACTGGAAATAAAACAACATAAATCAACTTGAAATAACAAACCAACAATTCGAATCAAGAATGAAGTCATTTTGGATTATTGTTCTGATAGTGATTATTTCTTGCACGAATAAAGGTAACTACAGTAGCTCTTTCTTAAGCTAAAAACGTATAAATAACTATAAATAGGGAGTATTTTACATATGTAAATATTTGCCTGTGCCTCCGTAGATCAGTGGCTAGCGCGTGTCGTCTAAGCTGGAGATCCATGTTCAAATTCGAGTAGTGGCAAAAAGCTGACTGGCAAGTAAATGCTTTACCAGGTCGGATGGCTGACTGGCAAACAAATCCTATGCCTAGGTCGAATCAGCTGACTGGCAATCAAATGCTATGCCTAGGTCGGATCTACTGGGCTAATTTTCATTAATTGTTCAATTGTTAACAATTAGGACTATATTTCTACCACAGTTTATTTATTACAACAAAATGCTAAAACGCATAAACATACACTTAATTCACATTATTGTTTCAGGTTATACTCTGCATTGTTTTTCTTTAGCAACTATTTATATCTTCCGCATTGTCGGTTACAAGTATTTGATATAAAACTATTGTTTGTGTAGTACGATTCTTTGTACAGATTCAGATATCTTGCGCTATGCCTACAAAGGCACAATAACGTATGTCAGTACTACAGTGACATATATAATATAATATAAAACTCGTCGGTTCAATTGTAAAAGAATGACTGACGTGGTACAAATAAAATCCCGTGCAGTGAATTGGTGTGACGAAACGTGGCAAGATACATGTATCAATGTACCTAAAACATTGACATACAGTCAGTAATGAAATCGATGAAAAATGATACGGAAAAGTATGTATAAATATAAAATACATGTAAGTGGATATATCCAAAGGTAATGTCACTGATCCTATAAAATCCTGCATAATGTCAGTAAAACAACGAAATTTTTCAAAAAAAGTTCACACAGTAACTTCAGTCTAATTTGAATATGATGAACAACTTTCACAAAAATGCATAGAAGCGTTCTTGAGATATGAACATTTACGAACATTGCCGCAAGTCCGACGTCCAAGACGTCATAATCACGTAACTTGCTGATACCTATTCAACCCGAAAGACAGCATTCCTTGTGATTCATAACGACTCCTGAATGCGTGCGCACATTCTCATGTCCTTTAAAAAGGCGCAACCTATCCTACACTTACTCCCTGTGTGTTTAAATCATTTCTAATTGTCCTCTAGATAGTCCCACAGCTAAAACATTAACTCATCACATAGTGATCGCATCTATGAACGTCGAGCAGAATTGACGGCGTCATAAATACTCTTGGTGTTCTTTTTGGATCTACCACAAACCGTTCTTACTGCACTATGTTGACAATGCCCCGCCCCTTATGATATTATACTACACGTACACAAGACTATAATGCCGTCGTGTGTAACGCAAAGTTTCAGTAGGGGAATTTCATAACTTTTATGAAAAGTGCTACGCGCAGCGACTTTTTTTCACGAATCTGCAGTGTTTTCACTTAAAGTTTACAGTACATTAAAAGTATTTTGCAAGTTTCAAACTAGAGTGACGCAAATGAATTTTTAACAGCAGACACAGAATATTTCTTTTATCACGTCACATAATAATCGTCTGCTTTCGATAATTATTTATTATAATAACGCAATGAAGAAAATTATTAAGACTATGAAAAATATCGTCATTTTCGTGTGCGGCGACATGACGTCATAGGTTTATTTTGAATGTACATACAATCAGACTATATGTTAATCGAATAATGCAGTACGTTAAATATTAATCAGATCACATTGTGATATCGTTTTTATACAAATAAACCAGATGAGGAGTGACATTATTTTTAGCTCACCTGACAAGGTGAGCTTTTGTGATCACTCTTCGTCCGTCGTCTGTCGTCCGTCGGCCGTCCGTCCGTCAACAATTTGCTTGTGTTTACTCTAGAAGCAACATCTTTTATCCAATCTTCATGAAACTTGGTCAGAATGTTGTTCCCTATAAAATCTAGGCCAAGTTCGAAACTGGATTATGTGGGATCACAAAGTAGGTCACTAGGTCAAATCTTAGTAAAACCTTGTGTTCACTCCAGAGGTCACTATTTTGATCCACTCTTCATGAAACTTTGTCATAATGTTGTTCTCTATGAAATCAAGGCCAAGTTCGAAACAGGGTCATGTTGGGTTAAATACTAGGTCACTATGTCAAATCTTAGAACAATCTTGTGTTCACCCCAGAGGTCACCATGTTGATCCAATCTTCTTGAAACTTGGCCAGAATGTTGTTCCCAATGCAATTCAGGCCAAGTTTAAATCTTGGCCATCAGGAGTCAAGAACTAGGTCACTAGGTCAAATCGTAGAAAAAACCTTGTGCTCACTCTAGGGACCCCTGTTTTTGATCCAATCATCATGAAATATGCTCAGAATATAAGTTGAACTGATACCTAGAACAATGTACAACAGGTGAGCGGCCCTCTTGTTGGATACATAATTAATAATGTAGTATATATAAATAATAAAGTCAATATGACCTTGTGACATTTGTTAATGTATAGTACATGTATACACTTGTGGAGTAGAAACATTATTCGACTTTTATCCATTATGATCGGTATATGTTTCATTTTCAGTTACAGGAGAACAAGCTCAACATTGTAAGGTCAACAGTTGTCCATGTTGTGCAAGTGCACCTGATGGAGGAAGTAACGTCTGCATGAGTACTTACTACTGTAGATATGGTTGTAAAGATGGGTATTATGGTGGGAAATGTTACAATATATGTCCGGACTATTGTACAAGATGTGCTCATGAATTTGGTAAATCTGGTCATAGAGATCACAAGAAATGTTACCTGTGTGCTGAAGGTTACTATAATGGAACAGGTGTAAGGGATTGTCGCACACCATGTCCTGAAAACTGTATGAACAATACTTGTAATAAAACCACTGGTCATTGTCTAGATGGATGTACAAGTAACAATTGGATAGGGGACATGTGTGATAGCTGTACTATTGGATACTTTGGCACTTATTGTCTGACTGCTTGTCAGGTACAATGTAAGGACGATGTATGTGATGCTAGTAATGGTGAGTGCACAAATGGATGTAAAGATCCACGTTACACTGGATCAAAGTGCGATCAATGTCAATTAGGTCAACACGGTGAAAATTGCGACACGACTTGTCCAGCTAATTGTCGCTATGAGGTGTGTGGTAAAAACAATGGTACGTGTACCAGTGGATGTATAGGGAACTTTACTGGAGATAAGTGTGAGGAGTGTAACCCTGGTTATTATGGAGAACTTTGTGAGAAAATGTGCATGAACTGTCTCCTAGGACTTTGTGATAGAACCACAGGTGTTTGTGGTTACTGTGATAATGGTAACTATGGACAGTACTGTAATCTCACGTGCTCGAGTGGATGTAAGAATGACGTATGTAACCGATATAATTCTACCTGTACATTCGGCTGTCGTAATGAGTTTTCAGGTGACAAATGTTGTGTCAACAACAATAACTGTGAACTATGCGACACAGTTACTACATGTTCCATGTGTAGACCAGGTTTCTATGGTAACACATGTGGACAAACATGTCCTGGTAAATGTGCTGACAGTTGCGATAAACTATCTGGAGACTGCATGGAGTGTAAGAATGGTTACCATGGCAATAAGTGTACGGAAACTTGTCCTTACCAATGTCAAACCTCCAATTGTAGTCAAGAGTCTGGCAAATGTACTGCATGTAATATCGGTTACTATGGCGACAGTTGTAACATAACGTGTCCAGTTACCTGCCATAACAAGATATGTTATCAAGATGGTGGTAAGTGTGGCGACTGTGTTGTTGGCTACCACGGTGTGTGGTGTGACATTGACTGTACAACATACTGTATCAATGAGACATGTATCCAAGAGACAGGTGCCTGTTTGTACGGATGTAAGGAAGAATACAAGGACAAATGTATTCAAAACAACGGTTAGTAGTATTCTCCTGTCAATTATTAGTGTGTGCTCAGGATAATGTGATGTTTCCAAACCTTTTCATCGGATTAATGTACTGTTGCTAAATCAGTTACTAAAATAAACACATACGGTCAATTATATACTTAAATAATACTGATAAATCGTGCACGCTTAATATTCCACCTATTTTGCCTATTCCAAATTTCCAGCCTTTCTTGTTATTCTGGGCGCTCTAGAGTAGTTCATTTTTCTCGTTGTCAAGTACATTGTAATCTGTAAGTTATCCTGTGTTAAGAGATTAATTATCAGAGAGTTTAGTAAAACCCCCCTACACTCTGATTTGGAATTTAAGTGACAAAGATAGATAATGTATATCAGCAATATTTCTTGCTTTTTGCCCTTTCGTTCAATAATATAATGTCAACATATTTAACCTGTACTGGGACAAAGTCAGAAAATATATATCAGTGACCTATATTACAGTGGTTACCAATGACAACATTGGAACAATACTAGGTGGCGTTGGTGGAGGACTGTGTGTCATCATCATCATTATTGTACTGGTCGTCTGCTTGATTCAGTCAAGGTAAGAAATGTGAAGATACCATTTGAACAGTTGACACTTCATACAGTATATGCATTATTTAGATGCCCACATTTTAGGAGTCTGGTTGGATGGTGTACCACATATTTATTTGAAATAGGCAGATGAACAATTTGGTTTGACATGAAGAAAAGAGACAATGTTTTATGGGACCTGAAGAATAAATTAAGTTATTCATTAATAAAAAAATATCAAATTTGATAATATTGGGAACCAAGGTAAGTGAGTGTTCCAAACTACAGTTTCGACTCCCTCAAATTGTCACACATTCAATGTAACGGTCATTTATTTTGAATCGGTGAACATTTGGGGATGTCAAAACTGTAGTTTGTACTATAATGTCGTAGTCATGTGATCAATTCAAGCATTATGAAAACAAAAACTGTACGACATACTGGCCTACTTTAAATTACAAGACTTAAATTTGTATTTCATTCATATTTACAATTGAAAACCTTAAATTTATTGCAGGTGTCGTTCACAAGGAACCAAAGAAAACATTGAACTACAACCAAATAATGGTACGTTCTTTTCACAAGTTTGATATTTGAAATATTATTCACTAGTATATGAAGTTCTAATCAAATACATGTGTAGTATGCCCTGAAAACAACTAATAACTCAACAATAAAAGCAACTATCAGCGATTGCGTACAAAACAATACATGCGTACAATCAGTATACAATTTTTCACATGTGATATGTACACAAGTTCATTATTTCTCCATTTTACAGGTGATGAACTAGAAGAACAAAATGATTATGAAGCATTAGACGAAGAATTGAAGAACAAGAAGACAGTGTATTCAGGTCTACAGTCAGACGGACAATATGCTAACACTCAAATATAAGATACGCAATTAAGACGGACAATATGCTAACACTCAAATATAAGATACGCAATCAAGACGGACGATATGCTAACACTCAAATATAAGATACGCAATTAAGACGGACAATATGCTAACACTCAAATATAAGATACGCAATTAAGACGGACAATATGCTAACACTCAAATATAAGATACGCAATTAAGACGGACAATATGCTAACACTCAAATATAAGATACGCAATTAAGACGGACAATATGCTAACACTCAAATATAACATACGCAATTAAGACGGAGAATATGTTAACACTCAAATATAAGATACATAATTAAGACGGACAATATGTCAACACTCAAATATAACATACACAATTAAGACGGAGAATATGTTAACACTCAAAGATAAGATACACAATTAAGACAGAGAATATACGATGTCATCGATTTGATGAACTTGCATGAAAAAAGAACGTAGAACTAGTAAATACACCAAGGCAGCTCAGCAGTCATAATCTCAACCAACGGAAGTGATGCAATCCAAATCTCGATTTACCGGTACCACAACGGAATACGTAAACACACACATATAAGATACACAATTAAGTCATGGCATACATAAAGACACATAAAAGATACACAATTTAGTCATGGAATACGTAAACACACAAATGTAAGATAAACAATTAAGTCATGGAATACGTAAACAAACATATAAGATACACAATTTAGTCATGGAATACGTTAACACATATAAGATACACAATTAAGTCATTGAATATGTAAACACACACATATAAGATACACAATTAAGTCATGGAATACGTAAACACACACATATAAGATATACAATTAAGTCATGGAATACATAAACACACACATATAAGATACACAATTAAGTCATTGAATACGTAAACACACAAATGTAAGATACACAATTAAGCTGGAGGATTTGTTAATGCACAAAAATATTAGATACACATTTAAGACGGAGAATAAATTAATGCGCAAATCTTGCACAGGCCGATCCAAGGCGGCGGACCCGGCGTACCCCCTGTCCTAAAATTGCCAAAGTAAAGTTTTTTGTGTCTGAAATATTCTGGTTATCTGTAATTTGCGCATTTGGAAATGCATAGGAAAGGGTAGATTACAGTCTATATTCTTTAGGTGTGGGTAATCCATATTCACATGTTTTTTGTTAACAGCATTTGATCTATGTTTGCGCATACATGTATTCGTAAGTGTTCACATATATATTGTTTCACAATTTTGGTAATAAGAAGATGATTATAAGTCTTTATTTTGTAAATCATCTTACTTTAGTGCTTGCCCAAGTGACGAAATACTGAGAATTAACCTTAATGGTTTAGTAAGGATTATTTAACATAGAAATGACAAAGTCTACAAGTTATATACATGTAATGAGCTAGGACAAACTTTATCTTGAGGCGGCAAAACGACGTATGGCTCCTTGTTCTGACATCGCGAACCTTGCCCCTGGTCCCACGACTCGTGACCAGCAGGATTATTTTACGTTCATTTTAAGTGCGCATTCGCCTACTCAAAATAGTCAATAAGTTCATTGCTATTTCTGATGGAATATTTTACAAGATCTGTATTTACAGCTTATAAGTACAGTGTATAGGCTTTGGAGACAACAAGCATAGTTTATTTTCCAGACAGAATAGTCCTACTCCAGGGTGCCGTTTTATCAAAGTACTTACGTACTTGCGTAAACTTACGTTCAGATTTAGATTCAGTATAACCATTTAACAACTTCACATTGGGGACATATATTGTTTGTGGGAATTCATTAAATAAACCTTTATTAGTATATCAGCTCTATTAACCACATTTTATAGATGTAAAGGTATTATAAAGAAATTAAATTAAATTTGACCATAAGTTTAGGATTTCCGTAAGTTCGTTGATAAAACAGTGCCCAGATCTCCACACTTATATGTAGGCACAGATAGAATTTTACCGTTATAGTCAGTGTGACGCATGAATATTCATATTCAGACAATAGAGTTAGGGTCAGTTGTGTTTGCATATGAATACTAAACCTGTCTAACTAGACCAGAGTTGTTTGTATCTACATGTAAATTAAGGGGACAACCATAGTTCCGGATATCAACTATAATATCAGTCTAGTTTTTAGAAACGGTGTTTTATCGCCAGAGTGATCATATTGTTCAAAGGGCATATACATGTATAAGATAAAACAAATATAATACATTCATTACTTGACTTGAAAAAAATTGCTATAACGTTGGTGTACATACTTTACCATTTGCTTTTATGCGTTTATATGTTTTACAGCTTTAATAAAAGCCAATTTTCAACTCAGCTACCTGTTTGTTATTGTTGTACCAGCTTCGCAAACTCAAGTGAGTACCTTTACCGACGTAGAATATAATGAAATCAAAGTACTGAAAGTACTGATGGAAGGAGATACTCCAGGACATGACCTGGACCCGAAATTACAACCAATACTTACCCTCTGCACTCGGCACTCAAATATTGAAAATCCAAACCACGACGTCTGGAGTGAACACAAGGTTTTTCTAAGATTTGATCTAGTGACCAAGTTTTTGACCCCACATGACCCAGTTACAAACTTGCTCTAGATTCAATGGAGAACAACATTGTGACCAAGTTTCATGAAGATACTATCAAAATTGTGGCCTCTGATGGGAACACTAGGTTTTTCTAAGATTTGACCTAGTGACCTAGGTTTTGACCCGACATGACCCAGTTTCAAACTTGATCTAGATTTCATAGAGAATAACATTCTGATCAAGTTTCATGATAATTGGATCAAAACCACGACCTCTGGAGTGAGCACGAGGTTTTTCTAAGATTTGACCTAGTGACCTAGTTTTTGACCCCACATAACCCAGTTTTGAACTTGTCCTAGATTCCATAGAGAACAACATTGTGACCAAGTTTCATGAAGATACAATCAAAATTGTAACCTCTGGTGTGAACACTAGGTTTTTCTAAGATTTGACATAGTGACCTAGTTTTTGACCCCACATAACCCAGTTTTGAACTTGTCCTAGATTCCATAGAGAACAACATTGTGACCAAGTTTCATGAAGATACAATCAAAATTGTAACCTCTGGTGTGAACACTAGGTTTTTCTAAGATTTGACATAGTGACCTAGTTTTTGACCCCACATGACCAGTTACAAACTTGCTCTAGATTCAATGGAGAACAACAGTGTGACCACGTTTCATGAAGATACTATCAAAATTGTGACCTCTGGTGTGAACCCTAGGTTTTTCTAAGATTTGACCTAGTGACCTAGATTTTGACCCCACATGACCCAGTTTCAAACTTGATCTAGATTTCATAGAGAACAACACCCTGATCAAGTTTCATGATGATTGGATCAAAACCACGACCTCTGGAGTGAACAAGAGGTTTTTCTAAGATTTGACCTAGTGACCTAGTTTTTGACCCCAAATAACCCAGTTTTGAACTTGTCCAAGTTTCCATAATGATCAGCATTCTGACCAAGTTTCATGAAGATACAATCAAAATTGTAACCTCTGGTGTGAACACTAGGTTTTTTCTAATATTTGACCTATTGACCTAGTTTTTGACCCAACATGACCCAGTTTCAAACTTGGCCTAGATTTCATACAGAACAACATTCTGATCAAGTTTCATGATGATTGGATCAAAGCCACGACCTCTGGAGTGAACACAAGGTTTTTCTAAGATTTGACCTAGTGACCTAGTTTTTGACCTCACATAAACCAGTTTTGAACTTGGCCTAGACTTCATGCAGAACAACATTCTGACCAAGTTTCATGAAGGTTGGATGAAATTGGTGACATCTAGAGTGTACACAAGTTTCTTATAAGATTTGACCTTGTGACCTTGTTTTTGACCCGCATGACCCAGTTCCAAACTTGTCCTACATTTCGTGGAGAACAACACTTCAAAATTGAAAACTGACCGACCGACAGACATGTGCAACTAATATACCCACTCATCCAAGATGGGGGGCATAATAGATCACTAGGAAATGAAGGTAAGACTTACGTGGTTGGTTGGTTAATGGTTGCACTGGTATTTCAAGACTTTGTTTATTATGAGTGTTCCCTGAAATCAAATATTACAAATAATATGAACTAAGGCACATTTAATAAATATTGGATAACTGCAATTGGCTATAGTGCGCCCAGGATAATGTAATGTTTACAAATGTTGACCTAAATTGGTCTAAACATTGAACGGATCGGTCTATTGTTGCAAACTTGGTTACTTAAATAACATCATACGGTCAAGTATATACTAAAATAAACTGATCAATTGCAACACTTCATTTCTCCACCTATGTGGATTATTCCGAATATTCCCGCCTATCTTGTTATCCTGGGCGCACTACATATTTTTAGATATACACTGACTAAATTATAAGTTGAAATTAGATGTTATACTGAGATAGTTATCAGCAATTGGTCACGATTTTTCTCTCTTATTAAGGACCAAAAACATTACCGTAGGTCCCCGTGTATTGGTCGTGGTCGTGTATAGCACGCATGTAAAAAATGAAAGAAAATAAATTCTATATACATCAATAATTATTCTAAAATTTAGCTTGGCAACGTAACAACTATATAATCCAAACTGGGACTTGAACCCAGACAGCCTGGTGGTGAACCAGTCGTCATACATTTGACCATTTGGATGAGCAGTATATGTTGCTATGTCACCTGGCTATGTTTTTTTTCAAATAAATCCCTTATAATATTACATATTGCTGACATTTTATGATTTAGCTATAAATTATATTACATAACATGACTGGACTTCCTGATAGTTCCCAATGCAAACATACCCTGACGATTACAAATCAACGCGGACAGTTTCAAGTCGCACAGGACCAATGACCAAATTGTCGGACTCCTGGGACAAAATAAATAGGTTATTAATTCGGCTTCGGCTAAACTGTTCAATAACCCAAGAATGCTTAGGCCAAGGATATTCACAAGTTACACGGAGGCTTGCCAGGAACATCAGATGACCCCTATTGGTTTTGAGGTCAAAGGTCACGGTCACTGTGACAATGTTTAACAACCATCTTTGTTTTCCATTCAACTTTATTGTCTTAGATTTCTAAGGTGAAAAAAAATTTAGGTGTTTGTTTTGTTTCCAGATTATACATCTTTCGCACATGTAACGAAAACAACATTAGGTAACTCACCAACGTCGGGTCCCAAGTCCCGAGTGAAAAAGCAGGAGGGCCTATAGTTTTCTATTTTATTATCAGTGAAATAAAAGACTACATAATGAAAGTACTTGTTCAACAACAAGGAAAGCCATCTTTTACCATGTGCACAGTAATTGTTGTTTGGCTGTAGGAACAGTAAGATGAAACCCCAAGATAGGCAGTGTCTCAGTTCATAATAGTACTGCTAGATGCATCAGGGATTTCACAGTAGTCAGTAGGCTAACTATAGTTATAGTGAATTTCAAGGCAGCGAAGCTGGCGAAATCGCAAGAAGGGATCGCGAGTGAGAAAATTCACCTAAAACTTTCATCCACTTAACATCATATTCTGTGTGAAATTGTTATAGTAATTAAGACTAACAATGGAGTTGTCGTCATATCGATTCGTTGTCGTCTAGACGTGCTGAAACCCGAACATGTCCGACCACATATGACGGCACTAAATAAGTTGACCAACGACTTGGGACCGAATGCTTAACCGTTATTTATCAGTGTTTGGCAAGTATTGCTAAAGCGTGACCAAAGGCCACCTATTTTGACCATTATTGTTACAGCCTAGCATTTTACCGACTATTTTACTCACTACAGCAGGCCCTTCCTTCCATAGGCAAGACTTTGAGGTATAAAAAGGGAAGTAACTGCGCATTAAGTGTCTTCCAAGCGTTCATTAGAAATGGATGAAAAGAAAATACAATCGTGAAAATCAGCGACAGAAAGTTGATTTATTCTATGATTTAAGTACTCGTTTCTGTAACCGAGGAAAGTTACATGGTTATACAATGCACCTCCGAAGACTGAAATCCTATGTAATTATCTTGTCGTTCTCGATTCATACTGTATTTCAAATAAAATGTCAACAATATAAGCTCAATTTTGAAATGAATGACCCTGATCAATTACAAGTCCCTGTGGTATTGGTTCGGGAAAAAATTCCCAACATTTCCCCGGCAGTGCGGAGGAAGGCACGTGTGCATCTACTATTTACTTCCGGAATATCGTATTAAATATGGCTCACAGAGACAGTCACAGTGCATGGCCATCCAGTTTATTTATCCTGCCTAATTGGCTAATGGGACCTGACAAGCAAAGAAATTCGCATAAATAGGCTGCGCCTCAGTTCATTTTATAGAACAGCCAATTGTTATTCTTTTAGAGGTGTGTGATTAAATGGTTGTGCAGTTAATACGGGATCAGCCATATGCCATATGCATTTATTTCTAAAGCCCTATTCTGACTATCCCGGTTTGACATTTCGGTAGTGCCCGGGTTTGCAAACAGGGGCGAACCATGTTGAACAGGGAAGCAACCGTAGCAGCACCGGGTGAATCGGGATAAATGGCTAACAGCCCCGGTTGTTCTAAACGGTTCGATAAAAGATATCGAGAACCGGCTTAATCTGGGGATAATGAACCGGGACACCGCCAGGACTTTCCGGCAACAAATGTATCTCTACCGTGATAAACCATGGTTTACAGGGTGTGATATAGGCTACGAGAAAGCAAGCGGGTCCTTGTAATGATTGGTGAAGCCTTTATAACGTCGGCGCAAGGGTACGAACCGAATCAGCCCCAGATGTTGGCAGAGTCGCTTCAATGGTTATAATAAATTATATGGCAGGCAGAGTCCCGGTTACGTCACAGTTAAGGATGGCGAAATTCATGTGAGTTTCTGACTTGTCAAGATTTACCGACATGCATTTCTTAGCTAGCTTCTTATTTATTCCATATGACGTTATCTGAAGAAACTGGCAGTCTAGTGCATGCGAAATGATGCTGTTTGTGGGTGGGGAAATATGTCAGGAAACAATGTGATTAATGCGCAAGTTCAGCAACCTCGACGGACAATAAAAGCTATGCTTACCTCCAAATAAATCCTTTATAAATCGATATCAACCAGATTAATCCAATATCAGCCTCATTTATCATCATAAAACATTACAAACTACACTCAACATCAACCCGCCATTTTTTGGTAAGGGGGGAATAACTCTAATACAATAGCTAAGGTCACAAACCACTAAATAAATTTGTTCTTTTACTCAATGTAGTTACAATAGTCAGTCCCAGGTTGAAATATATTAATGTCTACGGCCAGGTGGCAGACATTTATCATATATCAATGAAAAAAAGAGGCATTAAGAAGATACAAAAAACAGGGAGTCACGTATCATATTTATAAGAACATTTTCGTCCGTCTAACGCCAGTCCGGCCAATTCCAGGTTTTACCCTAACCTACTTTCGCTTTGGTATTTTGGCAAAAATCTCAAAATATGTAAGATGAGACAGTTTCAATACTGTATTACATCACATACATGTATATACACAAAGCCCATAAACTCATTCACAGTTAAGTGTAACGAAAAAAACGAAAAAAAGGTGGTTTTTTGGAAAATTTATATTTTTCTTTCTACTTGTCTTTTTTTCGTTTTCAACGATACAGTTACCTGTGAACCCAATAAGATGATTCCATTCCTACCTTGTCAAAGCATACTACACACAATCACTTATCACAAGTTTCTATAGGGACTCATCATCATCTTCATTAATCGCATCCCTCCACTAAATTTTTTGTGGAAATGTAATTACAAAACTTTGTCATACAAATACACTTGAAATGATTGGTTAATCATTGGGAAAATCTCTGGGAAAGCAGCACATTACAAGGGTAATCACTAAACATCAAGGTTGTTGAGCTGTGAAAGTTTGAAGCAATTCCGCCCAACGTTTTGTGACGAGTTCAACACGTACCCAAGATTTGCGGCGGATCTCCAATACTTCACTAAGAATTAAACCAACAATTGCAATAAATACTAGTCGTCCGTCAGATTTCCCACTTGTATATTGTGAATAAAGTTAGTGGGGAACGAAACTTAAAAATAGGCCAAAATGTAAAAATAAGAATACATAGTACATTGTATTATATATAGATCTACTTGTTTCTGCTTGCACTGCTAAAGTCACATGACCTCAGAAGCAGATAGTTAGTTTGACTGTGATCCATCTGCCGACACACAGTATACACTACGTATATAGCTACAGACTACATGTGTACACTTCTACTTCCGTACCTAGCTATACATATTCAAATACATTATGCATTCCATAAAACTAATTAGTTCAACTAAATATATTCAAACATACCTCAAGGCGCGCATCCACATTTCTTCTTTTTCCAACACTAACTCCTGTTACCAACCTACCTTCAACTCAATGCCATCATATTCAAATTACCTCCTAGCCTAACCTAAAGGGAGGTCACTGTGTTCAACTCTCTCCCGTGTATTTAGTGTACTTTCACCCCAAAACCGCGCGCAAATCAGACAGCTAACATATTCCCTATTTTCGTATTTCAATTCACGCACTACATACCAATTATCGCTCCAAAACAATCCATTACAATACTTATCAAACCCATAAAGCCCTACAAAACACACCAAATTCAAATATTCCCCACTTTGACCCTGGCCATTCCATATGCGGCTACAAATATCTTGTCAATTTCACTTGTCAATCTACTCTGCTGCGCAACAAGGGAAGTAACTGTGTTGGTAAATTTTATTGCTCTTCAAACGTAGTAGTCGCCCTTCAGCATAGACTGTCAATTCTACCGGTCTGACAGAATCATTCGTCCCAAAAACATTCGTTCTTGTATTGAATAAATTCATATACATGTATGCTGTCTGAATAAGTCCAAAAACGTACACTTGTCAGCACTGTTTATTACATTGACAGAATAGCAGCTGCTTATAACTGTCTGCTGCATAGTATGTTTATTCAGGTATACCACATTGCTCTTTAACCGTACTCAATTATAACACTTCAGCATAGACTTTGTCAATTCTAGTAATTATAGCATGGCAGACGAAATCGCCTGAAAGTGATACATGAATAACATCAGGAATGAGGTGTCGAATGTGATTTATATAACTTGTTTCACAATCGACCTTACATAAATCAGTTAAACCTAAACTACAAACTCAAAATTGAGATGAATATCTCATTCATTGTGTGTTAATTGCGTGCTACAAATTAGCTGTAAACATGTAATTTGATATATAAGTACACGATCGATTGGATGATTTAAAATCTTCCTGTTTACGGTTACAAAGTTGAATAACTATCCTGATTAAAAAGCAATTAAGACAAACAACTACATTTTACCTTAACTCGACTGTACATTTGTAAATTAATCTGGAGTTTGAAGACAATTCAAGACATTTCTACGTTGTGATTGATCGACACTTATTATTAAAGGAACATAACACAAGGGAAACACACACATCAAGGATATAAGTAAAACTGTGTCTGAAGTGTTTAGCTAAATACTGGAAATAAAACAACATAAATCAACTTGAAATAACAAACCAACAATTCGAATCAAGAATGAAGTCATTTTGGATTATTGTTCTGATAGTGATTATTTCTTGCACGAATAAAGGTAACTACAGTAGCTCTTTCTTAAGCTAAAAACGTATAAATAACTATAAATAGGGAGTATTTTACATATGTAAATATTTGCCTGTGCCTCCGTAGATCAGTGGCTAGCGCGTGTCGTCTAAGCTGGAGATCCATGTTCAAATTCGAGTAGTGGCAAAAAGCTGACTGGCAAGTAAATGCTTTACCAGGTCGGATGGCTGACTGGCAAACAAATCCTATGCCTAGGTCGAATCAGCTGACTGGCAATCAAATGCTATGCCTAGGTCGGATCTACTGGGCTAATTTTCATTAATTGTTCAATTGTTAACAATTAGGACTATATTTCTACCACAGTTTATTTATTACAACAAAATGCTAAAACGCATAAACATACACTTAATTCACATTATTGTTTCAGGTTATACTCTGCATTGTTTTTCTTTAGCAACTATTTATATCTTCCGCATTGTCGGTTACAAGTATTTGATATAAAACTATTGTTTGTGTAGTACGATTCTTTGTACAGATTCAGATATCTTGCGCTATGCCTACAAAGGCACAATAACGTATGTCAGTACTACAGTGACATATATAATATAATATAAAACTCGTCGGTTCAATTGTAAAAGAATGACTGACGTGGTACAAATAAAATCCCGTGCAGTGAATTGGTGTGACGAAACGTGGCAAGATACATGTATCAATGTACCTAAAACATTGACATACAGTCAGTAATGAAATCGATGAAAAATGATACGGAAAAGTATGTATAAATATAAAATACATGTAAGTGGATATATCCAAAGGTAATGTCACTGATCCTATAAAATCCTGCATAATGTCAGTAAAACAACGAAATTTTTCAAAAAAAGTTCACACAGTAACTTCAGTCTAATTTGAATATGATGAACAACTTTCACAAAAATGCATAGAAGCGTTCTTGAGATATGAACATTTACGAACATTGCCGCAAGTCCGACGTCCAAGACGTCATAATCACGTAACTTGCTGATACCTATTCAACCCGAAAGACAGCATTCCTTGTGATTCATAACGACTCCTGAATGCGTGCGCACATTCTCATGTCCTTTAAAAAGGCGCAACCTATCCTACACTTACTCCCTGTGTGTTTAAATCATTTCTAATTGTCCTCTAGATAGTCCCACAGCTAAAACATTAACTCATCACATAGTGATCGCATCTATGAACGTCGAGCAGAATTGACGGCGTCATAAATACTCTTGGTGTTCTTTTTGGATCTACCACAAACCGTTCTTACTGCACTATGTTGACAATGCCCCGCCCCTTATGATATTATACTACACGTACACAAGACTATAATGCCGTCGTGTGTAACGCAAAGTTTCAGTAGGGGAATTTCATAACTTTTATGAAAAGTGCTACGCGCAGCGACTTTTTTTCACGAATCTGCAGTGTTTTCACTTAAAGTTTACAGTACATTAAAAGTATTTTGCAAGTTTCAAACTAGAGTGACGCAAATGAATTTTTAACAGCAGACACAGAATATTTCTTTTATCACGTCACATAATAATCGTCTGCTTTCGATAATTATTTATTATAATAACGCAATGAAGAAAATTATTAAGACTATGAAAAATATCGTCATTTTCGTGTGCGGCGACATGACGTCATAGGTTTATTTTGAATGTACATACAATCAGACTATATGTTAATCGAATAATGCAGTACGTTAAATATTAATCAGATCACATTGTGATATCGTTTTTATACAAATAAACCAGATGAGGAGTGACATTATTTTTAGCTCACCTGACAAGGTGAGCTTTTGTGATCACTCTTCGTCCGTCGTCTGTCGTCCGTCGGCCGTCCGTCCGTCAACAATTTGCTTGTGTTTACTCTAGAAGCAACATCTTTTATCCAATCTTCATGAAACTTGGTCAGAATGTTGTTCCCTATAAAATCTAGGCCAAGTTCGAAACTGGATTATGTGGGATCACAAAGTAGGTCACTAGGTCAAATCTTAGTAAAACCTTGTGTTCACTCCAGAGGTCACTATTTTGATCCACTCTTCATGAAACTTTGTCATAATGTTGTTCTCTATGAAATCAAGGCCAAGTTCGAAACAGGGTCATGTTGGGTTAAATACTAGGTCACTATGTCAAATCTTAGAACAATCTTGTGTTCACCCCAGAGGTCACCATGTTGATCCAATCTTCTTGAAACTTGGCCAGAATGTTGTTCCCAATGCAATTCAGGCCAAGTTTAAATCTTGGCCATCAGGAGTCAAGAACTAGGTCACTAGGTCAAATCGTAGAAAAAACCTTGTGCTCACTCTAGGGACCCCTGTTTTTGATCCAATCATCATGAAATATGCTCAGAATATAAGTTGAACTGATACCTAGAACAATGTACAACAGGTGAGCGGCCCTCTTGTTGGATACATAATTAATAATGTAGTATATATAAATAATAAAGTCAATATGACCTTGTGACATTTGTTAATGTATAGTACATGTATACACTTGTGGAGTAGAAACATTATTCGACTTTTATCCATTATGATCGGTATATGTTTCATTTTCAGTTACAGGAGAACAAGCTCAACATTGTAAGGTCAACAGTTGTCCATGTTGTGCAAGTGCACCTGATGGAGGAAGTAACGTCTGCATGAGTACTTACTACTGTAGATATGGTTGTAAAGATGGGTATTATGGTGGGAAATGTTACAATATATGTCCGGACTATTGTACAAGATGTGCTCATGAATTTGGTAAATCTGGTCATAGAGATCACAAGAAATGTTACCTGTGTGCTGAAGGTTACTATAATGGAACAGGTGTAAGGGATTGTCGCACACCATGTCCTGAAAACTGTATGAACAATACTTGTAATAAAACCACTGGTCATTGTCTAGATGGATGTACAAGTAACAATTGGATAGGGGACATGTGTGATAGCTGTACTATTGGATACTTTGGCACTTATTGTCTGACTGCTTGTCAGGTACAATGTAAGGACGATGTATGTGATGCTAGTAATGGTGAGTGCACAAATGGATGTAAAGATCCACGTTACACTGGATCAAAGTGCGATCAATGTCAATTAGGTCAACACGGTGAAAATTGCGACACGACTTGTCCAGCTAATTGTCGCTATGAGGTGTGTGGTAAAAACAATGGTACGTGTACCAGTGGATGTATAGGGAACTTTACTGGAGATAAGTGTGAGGAGTGTAACCCTGGTTATTATGGAGAACTTTGTGAGAAAATGTGCATGAACTGTCTCCTAGGACTTTGTGATAGAACCACAGGTGTTTGTGGTTACTGTGATAATGGTAACTATGGACAGTACTGTAATCTCACGTGCTCGAGTGGATGTAAGAATGACGTATGTAACCGATATAATTCTACCTGTACATTCGGCTGTCGTAATGAGTTTTCAGGTGACAAATGTTGTGTCAACAACAATAACTGTGAACTATGCGACACAGTTACTACATGTTCCATGTGTAGACCAGGTTTCTATGGTAACACATGTGGACAAACATGTCCTGGTAAATGTGCTGACAGTTGCGATAAACTATCTGGAGACTGCATGGAGTGTAAGAATGGTTACCATGGCAATAAGTGTACGGAAACTTGTCCTTACCAATGTCAAACCTCCAATTGTAGTCAAGAGTCTGGCAAATGTACTGCATGTAATATCGGTTACTATGGCGACAGTTGTAACATAACGTGTCCAGTTACCTGCCATAACAAGATATGTTATCAAGATGGTGGTAAGTGTGGCGACTGTGTGGTAGGCTACCACGGTGTGTGGTGTGACATTGACTGTACAACATACTGTATCAATGAGACATGTATCCAAGAGACAGGTGCCTGTTTGTACGGATGTAAGGAAGAATACAAGGACAAATGTATTCAAAACAACGGTTAGTAGTATTCTCCTGTCAATTATTAGTGTGTGCTCAGGATAATGTGATGTTTCCAAACCTTTTCATCGGATTAATGTACTGTTGCTAAATCAGTTACTAAAATAAACACATACGGTCAATTATATACTTAAATAATACTGATAAATCGTGCACGCTTAATATTCCACCTATTTTGCCTATTCCAAATTTCCAGCCTTTCTTGTTATTCTGGGCGCTCTAGAGTAGTTCATTTTTCTCGTTGTCAAGTACATTGTAATCTGTAAGTTATCCTGTGTTAAGAGATTAATTATCAGAGAGTTTAGTAAAACCCCCCTACACTCTGATTTGGAATTTAAGTGACAAAGATAGATAATGTATATCAGCAATATTTCTTGCTTTTTGCCCTTTCGTTCAATAATATAATGTCAACATATTTAACCTGTACTGGGACAAAGTCAGAAAATATATATCAGTGACCTATATTACAGTGGTTACCAATGACAACATTGGAACAATACTAGGTGGCGTTGGTGGAGGACTGTGTGTCATCATCATCATTATTGTACTGGTCGTCTGCTTGATTCAGTCAAGGTAAGAAATGTGAAGATACCATTTGAACAGTTGACACTTCATACAGTATATGCATTATTTAGATGCCCACATTTTAGGAGTCTGGTTGGATGGTGTACCACATATTTATTTGAAATAGGCAGATGAACAATTTGGTTTGACATGAAGAAAAGAGACAATGTTTTATGGGACCTGAAGAATAAATTAAGTTATTCATTAATAAAAAAATATCAAATTTGATAATATTGGGAACCAAGGTAAGTGAGTGTTCCAAACTACAGTTTCGACTCCCTCAAATTGTCACACATTCAATGTAACGGTCATTTATTTTGAATCGGTGAACATTTGGGGATGTCAAAACTGTAGTTTGTACTATAATGTCGTAGTCATGTGATCAATTCAAGCATTATGAAAACAAAAACTGTACGACATACTGGCCTACTTTAAATTACAAGACTTAAATTTGTATTTCATTCATATTTACAATTGAAAACCTTAAATTTATTGCAGGTGTCGTTCACAAGGAACCAAAGAAAACATTGAACTACAACCAAATAATGGTACGTTCTTTTCACAAGTTTGATATTTGAAATATTATTCACTAGTATATGAAGTTCTAATCAAATACATGTGTAGTATGCCCTGAAAACAACTAATAACTCAACAATAAAAGCAACTATCAGCGATTGCGTACAAAACAATACATGCGTACAATCAGTATACAATTTTTCACATGTGATATGTACACAAGTTCATTATTTCTCCATTTTACAGGTGATGAACTAGAAGAACAAAATGATTATGAAGCATTAGACGAAGAATTGAAGAACAAGAAGACAGTGTATTCAGGTCTACAGTCAGACGGACAATATGCTAACACTCAAATATAAGATACGCAATTAAGACGGACAATATGCTAACACTCAAATATAAGATACGCAATCAAGACGGACGATATGCTAACACTCAAATATAAGATACGCAATTAAGACGGACAATATGCTAACACTCAAATATAAGATACGCAATTAAGACGGACAATATGCTAACACTCAAATATAAGATACGCAATTAAGACGGACAATATGCTAACACTCAAATATAAGATACGCAATTAAGACGGACAATATGCTAACACTCAAATATAACATACGCAATTAAGACGGAGAATATGTTAACACTCAAATATAAGATACATAATTAAGACGGACAATATGTCAACACTCAAATATAACATACACAATTAAGACGGAGAATATGTTAACACTCAAAGATAAGATACACAATTAAGACAGAGAATATACGATGTCATCGATTTGATGAACTTGCATGAAAAAAGAACGTAGAACTAGTAAATACACCAAGGCAGCTCAGCAGTCATAATCTCAACCAACGGAAGTGATGCAATCCAAATCTCGATTTACCGGTACCACAACGGAATACGTAAACACACACATATAAGATACACAATTAAGTCATGGCATACATAAAGACACATAAAAGATACACAATTTAGTCATGGAATACGTAAACACACAAATGTAAGATAAACAATTAAGTCATGGAATACGTAAACAAACATATAAGATACACAATTTAGTCATGGAATACGTTAACACATATAAGATACACAATTAAGTCATTGAATATGTAAACACACACATATAAGATACACAATTAAGTCATGGAATACGTAAACACACACATATAAGATATACAATTAAGTCATGGAATACATAAACACACACATATAAGATACACAATTAAGTCATTGAATACGTAAACACACAAATGTAAGATACACAATTAAGCTGGAGGATTTGTTAATGCACAAAAATATTAGATACACATTTAAGACGGAGAATAAATTAATGCGCAAATCTTGCACAGGCCGATCCAAGGCGGCGGACCCGGCGTACCCCCTGTCCTAAAATTGCCAAAGTAAAGTTTTTTGTGTCTGAAATATTCTGGTTATCTGTAATTTGCGCATTTGGAAATGCATAGGAAAGGGTAGATTACAGTCTATATTCTTTAGGTGTGGGTAATCCATATTCACATGTTTTTTGTTAACAGCATTTGATCTATGTTTGCGCATACATGTATTCGTAAGTGTTCACATATATATTGTTTCACAATTTTGGTAATAAGAAGATGATTATAAGTCTTTATTTTGTAAATCATCTTACTTTAGTGCTTGCCCAAGTGACGAAATACTGAGAATTAACCTTAATGGTTTAGTAAGGATTATTTAACATAGAAATGACAAAGTCTACAAGTTATATACATGTAATGAGCTAGGACAAACTTTATCTTGAGGCGGCAAAACGACGTATGGCTCCTTGTTCTGACATCGCGAACCTTGCCCCTGGTCCCACGACTCGTGACCAGCAGGATTATTTTACGTTCATTTTAAGTGCGCATTCGCCTACTCAAAATAGTCAATAAGTTCATTGCTATTTCTGATGGAATATTTTACAAGATCTGTATTTACAGCTTATAAGTACAGTGTATAGGCTTTGGAGACAACAAGCATAGTTTATTTTCCAGACAGAATAGTCCTACTCCAGGGTGCCGTTTTATCAAAGTACTTACGTACTTGCGTAAACTTACGTTCAGATTTAGATTCAGTATAACCATTTAACAACTTCACATTGGGGACATATATTGTTTGTGGGAATTCATTAAATAAACCTTTATTAGTATATCAGCTCTATTAACCACATTTTATAGATGTAAAGGTATTATAAAGAAATTAAATTAAATTTGACCATAAGTTTAGGATTTCCGTAAGTTCGTTGATAAAACAGTGCCCAGATCTCCACACTTATATGTAGGCACAGATAGAATTTTACCGTTATAGTCAGTGTGACGCATGAATATTCATATTCAGACAATAGAGTTAGGGTCAGTTGTGTTTGCATATGAATACTAAACCTGTCTAACTAGACCAGAGTTGTTTGTATCTACATGTAAATTAAGGGGACAACCATAGTTCCGGATATCAACTATAATATCAGTCTAGTTTTTAGAAACGGTGTTTTATCGCCAGAGTGATCATATTGTTCAAAGGGCATATACATGTATAAGATAAAACAAATATAATACATTCATTACTTGACTTGAAAAAAATTGCTATAACGTTGGTGTACATACTTTACCATTTGCTTTTATGCGTTTATATGTTTTACAGCTTTAATAAAAGCCAATTTTCAACTCAGCTACCTGTTTGTTATTGTTGTACCAGCTTCGCAAACTCAAGTGAGTACCTTTACCGACGTAGAATATAATGAAATCAAAGTACTGAAAGTACTGATGGAAGGAGATACTCCAGGACATGACCTGGACCCGAAATTACAACCAATACTTACCCTCTGCACTCGGCACTCAAATATTGAAAATCCAAACCACGACGTCTGGAGTGAACACAAGGTTTTTCTAAGATTTGATCTAGTGACCAAGTTTTTGACCCCACATGACCCAGTTACAAACTTGCTCTAGATTCAATGGAGAACAACATTGTGACCAAGTTTCATGAAGATACTATCAAAATTGTGGCCTCTGATGGGAACACTAGGTTTTTCTAAGATTTGACCTAGTGACCTAGGTTTTGACCCGACATGACCCAGTTTCAAACTTGATCTAGATTTCATAGAGAATAACATTCTGATCAAGTTTCATGATAATTGGATCAAAACCACGACCTCTGGAGTGAGCACGAGGTTTTTCTAAGATTTGACCTAGTGACCTAGTTTTTGACCCCACATAACCCAGTTTTGAACTTGTCCTAGATTCCATAGAGAACAACATTGTGACCAAGTTTCATGAAGATACAATCAAAATTGTAACCTCTGGTGTGAACACTAGGTTTTTCTAAGATTTGACATAGTGACCTAGTTTTTGACCCCACATAACCCAGTTTTGAACTTGTCCTAGATTCCATAGAGAACAACATTGTGACCAAGTTTCATGAAGATACAATCAAAATTGTAACCTCTGGTGTGAACACTAGGTTTTTCTAAGATTTGACATAGTGACCTAGTTTTTGACCCCACATGACCAGTTACAAACTTGCTCTAGATTCAATGGAGAACAACAGTGTGACCACGTTTCATGAAGATACTATCAAAATTGTGACCTCTGGTGTGAACCCTAGGTTTTTCTAAGATTTGACCTAGTGACCTAGATTTTGACCCCACATGACCCAGTTTCAAACTTGATCTAGATTTCATAGAGAACAACACCCTGATCAAGTTTCATGATGATTGGATCAAAACCACGACCTCTGGAGTGAACAAGAGGTTTTTCTAAGATTTGACCTAGTGACCTAGTTTTTGACCCCAAATAACCCAGTTTTGAACTTGTCCAAGTTTCCATAATGATCAGCATTCTGACCAAGTTTCATGAAGATACAATCAAAATTGTAACCTCTGGTGTGAACACTAGGTTTTTTCTAATATTTGACCTATTGACCTAGTTTTTGACCCAACATGACCCAGTTTCAAACTTGGCCTAGATTTCATACAGAACAACATTCTGATCAAGTTTCATGATGATTGGATCAAAGCCACGACCTCTGGAGTGAACACAAGGTTTTTCTAAGATTTGACCTAGTGACCTAGTTTTTGACCTCACATAAACCAGTTTTGAACTTGGCCTAGACTTCATGCAGAACAACATTCTGACCAAGTTTCATGAAGGTTGGATGAAATTGGTGACATCTAGAGTGTACACAAGTTTCTTATAAGATTTGACCTTGTGACCTTGTTTTTGACCCGCATGACCCAGTTCCAAACTTGTCCTACATTTCGTGGAGAACAACACTTCAAAATTGAAAACTGACCGACCGACAGACATGTGCAACTAATATACCCACTCATCCAAGATGGGGGGCATAATAGATCACTAGGAAATGAAGGTAAGACTTACGTGGTTGGTTGGTTAATGGTTGCACTGGTATTTCAAGACTTTGTTTATTATGAGTGTTCCCTGAAATCAAATATTACAAATAATATGAACTAAGGCACATTTAATAAATATTGGATAACTGCAATTGGCTATAGTGCGCCCAGGATAATGTAATGTTTACAAATGTTGACCTAAATTGGTCTAAACATTGAACGGATCGGTCTATTGTTGCAAACTTGGTTACTTAAATAACATCATACGGTCAAGTATATACTAAAATAAACTGATCAATTGCAACACTTCATTTCTCCACCTATGTGGATTATTCCGAATATTCCCGCCTATCTTGTTATCCTGGGCGCACTACATATTTTTAGATATACACTGACTAAATTATAAGTTGAAATTAGATGTTATACTGAGATAGTTATCAGCAATTGGTCACGATTTTTCTCTCTTATTAAGGACCAAAAACATTACCGTAGGTCCCCGTGTATTGGTCGTGGTCGTGTATAGCACGCATGTAAAAAATGAAAGAAAATAAATTCTATATACATCAATAATTATTCTAAAATTTAGCTTGGCAACGTAACAACTATATAATCCAAACTGGGACTTGAACCCAGACAGCCTGGTGGTGAACCAGTCGTCATACATTTGACCATTTGGATGAGCAGTATATGTTGCTATGTCACCTGGCTATGTTTTTTTTCAAATAAATCCCTTATAATATTACATATTGCTGACATTTTATGATTTAGCTATAAATTATATTACATAACATGACTGGACTTCCTGATAGTTCCCAATGCAAACATACCCTGACGATTACAAATCAACGCGGACAGTTTCAAGTCGCACAGGACCAATGACCAAATTGTCGGACTCCTGGGACAAAATAAATAGGTTATTAATTCGGCTTCGGCTAAACTGTTCAATAACCCAAGAATGCTTAGGCCAAGGATATTCACAAGTTACACGGAGGCTTGCCAGGAACATCAGATGACCCCTATTGGTTTTGAGGTCAAAGGTCACGGTCACTGTGACAATGTTTAACAACCATCTTTGTTTTCCATTCAACTTTATTGTCTTAGATTTCTAAGGTGAAAAAAAATTTAGGTGTTTGTTTTGTTTCCAGATTATACATCTTTCGCACATGTAACGAAAACAACATTAGGTAACTCACCAACGTCGGGTCCCAAGTCCCGAGTGAAAAAGCAGGAGGGCCTATAGTTTTCTATTTTATTATCAGTGAAATAAAAGACTACATAATGAAAGTACTTGTTCAACAACAAGGAAAGCCATCTTTTACCATGTGCACAGTAATTGTTGTTTGGCTGTAGGAACAGTAAGATGAAACCCCAAGATAGGCAGTGTCTCAGTTCATAATAGTACTGCTAGATGCATCAGGGATTTCACAGTAGTCAGTAGGCTAACTATAGTTATAGTGAATTTCAAGGCAGCGAAGCTGGCGAAATCGCAAGAAGGGATCGCGAGTGAGAAAATTCACCTAAAACTTTCATCCACTTAACATCATATTCTGTGTGAAATTGTTATAGTAATTAAGACTAACAATGGAGTTGTCGTCATATCGATTCGTTGTCGTCTAGACGTGCTGAAACCCGAACATGTCCGACCACATATGACGGCACTAAATAAGTTGACCAACGACTTGGGACCGAATGCTTAACCGTTATTTATCAGTGTTTGGCAAGTATTGCTAAAGCGTGACCAAAGGCCACCTATTTTGACCATTATTGTTACAGCCTAGCATTTTACCGACTATTTTACTCACTACAGCAGGCCCTTCCTTCCATAGGCAAGACTTTGAGGTATAAAAAGGGAAGTAACTGCGCATTAAGTGTCTTCCAAGCGTTCATTAGAAATGGATGAAAAGAAAATACAATCGTGAAAATCAGCGACAGAAAGTTGATTTATTCTATGATTTAAGTACTCGTTTCTGTAACCGAGGAAAGTTACATGGTTATACAATGCACCTCCGAAGACTGAAATCCTATGTAATTATCTTGTCGTTCTCGATTCATACTGTATTTCAAATAAAATGTCAACAATATAAGCTCAATTTTGAAATGAATGACCCTGATCAATTACAAGTCCCTGTGGTATTGGTTCGGGAAAAAATTCCCAACATTTCCCCGGCAGTGCGGAGGAAGGCACGTGTGCATCTACTATTTACTTCCGGAATATCGTATTAAATATGGCTCACAGAGACAGTCACAGTGCATGGCCATCCAGTTTATTTATCCTGCCTAATTGGCTAATGGGACCTGACAAGCAAAGAAATTCGCATAAATAGGCTGCGCCTCAGTTCATTTTATAGAACAGCCAATTGTTATTCTTTTAGAGGTGTGTGATTAAATGGTTGTGCAGTTAATACGGGATCAGCCATATGCCATATGCATTTATTTCTAAAGCCCTATTCTGACTATCCCGGTTTGACATTTCGGTAGTGCCCGGGTTTGCAAACAGGGGCGAACCATGTTGAACAGGGAAGCAACCGTAGCAGCACCGGGTGAATCGGGATAAATGGCTAACAGCCCCGGTTGTTCTAAACGGTTCGATAAAAGATATCGAGAACCGGCTTAATCTGGGGATAATGAACCGGGACACCGCCAGGACTTTCCGGCAACAAATGTATCTCTACCGTGATAAACCATGGTTTACAGGGTGTGATATAGGCTACGAGAAAGCAAGCGGGTCCTTGTAATGATTGGTGAAGCCTTTATAACGTCGGCGCAAGGGTACGAACCGAATCAGCCCCAGATGTTGGCAGAGTCGCTTCAATGGTTATAATAAATTATATGGCAGGCAGAGTCCCGGTTACGTCACAGTTAAGGATGGCGAAATTCATGTGAGTTTCTGACTTGTCAAGATTTACCGACATGCATTTCTTAGCTAGCTTCTTATTTATTCCATATGACGTTATCTGAAGAAACTGGCAGTCTAGTGCATGCGAAATGATGCTGTTTGTGGGTGGGGAAATATGTCAGGAAACAATGTGATTAATGCGCAAGTTCAGCAACCTCGACGGACAATAAAAGCTATGCTTACCTCCAAATAAATCCTTTATAAATCGATATCAACCAGATTAATCCAATATCAGCCTCATTTATCATCATAAAACATTACAAACTACACTCAACATCAACCCGCCATTTTTTGGTAAGGGGGGAATAACTCTAATACAATAGCTAAGGTCACAAACCACTAAATAAATTTGTTCTTTTACTCAATGTAGTTACAATAGTCAGTCCCAGGTTGAAATATATTAATGTCTACGGCCAGGTGGCAGACATTTATCATATATCAATGAAAAAAAGAGGCATTAAGAAGATACAAAAAACAGGGAGTCACGTATCATATTTATAAGAACATTTTCGTCCGTCTAACGCCAGTCCGGCCAATTCCAGGTTTTACCCTAACCTACTTTCGCTTTGGTATTTTGGCAAAAATCTCAAAATATGTAAGATGAGACAGTTTCAATACTGTATTACATCACATACATGTATATACACAAAGCCCATAAACTCATTCACAGTTAAGTGTAACGAAAAAAACGAAAAAAAGGTGGTTTTTTGGAAAATTTATATTTTTCTTTCTACTTGTCTTTTTTTCGTTTTCAACGATACAGTTACCTGTGAACCCAATAAGATGATTCCATTCCTACCTTGTCAAAGCATACTACACACAATCACTTATCACAAGTTTCTATAGGGACTCATCATCATCTTCATTAATCGCATCCCTCCACTAAATTTTTTGTGGAAATGTAATTACAAAACTTTGTCATACAAATACACTTGAAATGATTGGTTAATCATTGGGAAAATCTCTGGGAAAGCAGCACATTACAAGGGTAATCACTAAACATCAAGGTTGTTGAGCTGTGAAAGTTTGAAGCAATTCCGCCCAACGTTTTGTGACGAGTTCAACACGTACCCAAGATTTGCGGCGGATCTCCAATACTTCACTAAGAATTAAACCAACAATTGCAATAAATACTAGTCGTCCGTCAGATTTCCCACTTGTATATTGTGAATAAAGTTAGTGGGGAACGAAACTTAAAAATAGGCCAAAATGTAAAAATAAGAATACATAGTACATTGTATTATATATAGATCTACTTGTTTCTGCTTGCACTGCTAAAGTCACATGACCTCAGAAGCAGATAGTTAGTTTGACTGTGATCCATCTGCCGACACACAGTATACACTACGTATATAGCTACAGACTACATGTGTACACTTCTACTTCCGTACCTAGCTATACATATTCAAATACATTATGCATTCCATAAAACTAATTAGTTCAACTAAATATATTCAAACATACCTCAAGGCGCGCATCCACATTTCTTCTTTTTCCAACACTAACTCCTGTTACCAACCTACCTTCAACTCAATGCCATCATATTCAAATTACCTCCTAGCCTAACCTAAAGGGAGGTCACTGTGTTCAACTCTCTCCCGTGTATTTAGTGTACTTTCACCCCAAAACCGCGCGCAAATCAGACAGCTAACATATTCCCTATTTTCGTATTTCAATTCACGCACTACATACCAATTATCGCTCCAAAACAATCCATTACAATACTTATCAAACCCATAAAGCCCTACAAAACACACCAAATTCAAATATTCCCCACTTTGACCCTGGCCATTCCATATGCGGCTACAAATATCTTGTCAATTTCACTTGTCAATCTACTCTGCTGCGCAACAAGGGAAGTAACTGTGTTGGTAAATTTTATTGCTCTTCAAACGTAGTAGTCGCCCTTCAGCATAGACTGTCAATTCTACCGGTCTGACAGAATCATTCGTCCCAAAAACATTCGTTCTTGTATTGAATAAATTCATATACATGTATGCTGTCTGAATAAGTCCAAAAACGTACACTTGTCAGCACTGTTTATTACATTGACAGAATAGCAGCTGCTTATAACTGTCTGCTGCATAGTATGTTTATTCAGGTATACCACATTGCTCTTTAACCGTACTCAATTATAACACTTCAGCATAGACTTTGTCAATTCTAGTAATTATAGCATGGCAGACGAAATCGCCTGAAAGTGATACATGAATAACATCAGGAATGAGGTGTCGAATGTGATTTATATAACTTGTTTCACAATCGACCTTACATAAATCAGTTAAACCTAAACTACAAACTCAAAATTGAGATGAATATCTCATTCATTGTGTGTTAATTGCGTGCTACAAATTAGCTGTAAACATGTAATTTGATATATAAGTACACGATCGATTGGATGATTTAAAATCTTCCTGTTTACGGTTACAAAGTTGAATAACTATCCTGATTAAAAAGCAATTAAGACAAACAACTACATTTTACCTTAACTCGACTGTACATTTGTAAATTAATCTGGAGTTTGAAGACAATTCAAGACATTTCTACGTTGTGATTGATCGACACTTATTATTAAAGGAACATAACACAAGGGAAACACACACATCAAGGATATAAGTAAAACTGTGTCTGAAGTGTTTAGCTAAATACTGGAAATAAAACAACATAAATCAACTTGAAATAACAAACCAACAATTCGAATCAAGAATGAAGTCATTTTGGATTATTGTTCTGATAGTGATTATTTCTTGCACGAATAAAGGTAACTACAGTAGCTCTTTCTTAAGCTAAAAACGTATAAATAACTATAAATAGGGAGTATTTTACATATGTAAATATTTGCCTGTGCCTCCGTAGATCAGTGGCTAGCGCGTGTCGTCTAAGCTGGAGATCCATGTTCAAATTCGAGTAGTGGCAAAAAGCTGACTGGCAAGTAAATGCTTTACCAGGTCGGATGGCTGACTGGCAAACAAATCCTATGCCTAGGTCGAATCAGCTGACTGGCAATCAAATGCTATGCCTAGGTCGGATCTACTGGGCTAATTTTCATTAATTGTTCAATTGTTAACAATTAGGACTATATTTCTACCACAGTTTATTTATTACAACAAAATGCTAAAACGCATAAACATACACTTAATTCACATTATTGTTTCAGGTTATACTCTGCATTGTTTTTCTTTAGCAACTATTTATATCTTCCGCATTGTCGGTTACAAGTATTTGATATAAAACTATTGTTTGTGTAGTACGATTCTTTGTACAGATTCAGATATCTTGCGCTATGCCTACAAAGGCACAATAACGTATGTCAGTACTACAGTGACATATATAATATAATATAAAACTCGTCGGTTCAATTGTAAAAGAATGACTGACGTGGTACAAATAAAATCCCGTGCAGTGAATTGGTGTGACGAAACGTGGCAAGATACATGTATCAATGTACCTAAAACATTGACATACAGTCAGTAATGAAATCGATGAAAAATGATACGGAAAAGTATGTATAAATATAAAATACATGTAAGTGGATATATCCAAAGGTAATGTCACTGATCCTATAAAATCCTGCATAATGTCAGTAAAACAACGAAATTTTTCAAAAAAAGTTCACACAGTAACTTCAGTCTAATTTGAATATGATGAACAACTTTCACAAAAATGCATAGAAGCGTTCTTGAGATATGAACATTTACGAACATTGCCGCAAGTCCGACGTCCAAGACGTCATAATCACGTAACTTGCTGATACCTATTCAACCCGAAAGACAGCATTCCTTGTGATTCATAACGACTCCTGAATGCGTGCGCACATTCTCATGTCCTTTAAAAAGGCGCAACCTATCCTACACTTACTCCCTGTGTGTTTAAATCATTTCTAATTGTCCTCTAGATAGTCCCACAGCTAAAACATTAACTCATCACATAGTGATCGCATCTATGAACGTCGAGCAGAATTGACGGCGTCATAAATACTCTTGGTGTTCTTTTTGGATCTACCACAAACCGTTCTTACTGCACTATGTTGACAATGCCCCGCCCCTTATGATATTATACTACACGTACACAAGACTATAATGCCGTCGTGTGTAACGCAAAGTTTCAGTAGGGGAATTTCATAACTTTTATGAAAAGTGCTACGCGCAGCGACTTTTTTTCACGAATCTGCAGTGTTTTCACTTAAAGTTTACAGTACATTAAAAGTATTTTGCAAGTTTCAAACTAGAGTGACGCAAATGAATTTTTAACAGCAGACACAGAATATTTCTTTTATCACGTCACATAATAATCGTCTGCTTTCGATAATTATTTATTATAATAACGCAATGAAGAAAATTATTAAGACTATGAAAAATATCGTCATTTTCGTGTGCGGCGACATGACGTCATAGGTTTATTTTGAATGTACATACAATCAGACTATATGTTAATCGAATAATGCAGTACGTTAAATATTAATCAGATCACATTGTGATATCGTTTTTATACAAATAAACCAGATGAGGAGTGACATTATTTTTAGCTCACCTGACAAGGTGAGCTTTTGTGATCACTCTTCGTCCGTCGTCTGTCGTCCGTCGGCCGTCCGTCCGTCAACAATTTGCTTGTGTTTACTCTAGAAGCAACATCTTTTATCCAATCTTCATGAAACTTGGTCAGAATGTTGTTCCCTATAAAATCTAGGCCAAGTTCGAAACTGGATTATGTGGGATCACAAAGTAGGTCACTAGGTCAAATCTTAGTAAAACCTTGTGTTCACTCCAGAGGTCACTATTTTGATCCACTCTTCATGAAACTTTGTCATAATGTTGTTCTCTATGAAATCAAGGCCAAGTTCGAAACAGGGTCATGTTGGGTTAAATACTAGGTCACTATGTCAAATCTTAGAACAATCTTGTGTTCACCCCAGAGGTCACCATGTTGATCCAATCTTCTTGAAACTTGGCCAGAATGTTGTTCCCAATGCAATTCAGGCCAAGTTTAAATCTTGGCCATCAGGAGTCAAGAACTAGGTCACTAGGTCAAATCGTAGAAAAAACCTTGTGCTCACTCTAGGGACCCCTGTTTTTGATCCAATCATCATGAAATATGCTCAGAATATAAGTTGAACTGATACCTAGAACAATGTACAACAGGTGAGCGGCCCTCTTGTTGGATACATAATTAATAATGTAGTATATATAAATAATAAAGTCAATATGACCTTGTGACATTTGTTAATGTATAGTACATGTATACACTTGTGGAGTAGAAACATTATTCGACTTTTATCCATTATGATCGGTATATGTTTCATTTTCAGTTACAGGAGAACAAGCTCAACATTGTAAGGTCAACAGTTGTCCATGTTGTGCAAGTGCACCTGATGGAGGAAGTAACGTCTGCATGAGTACTTACTACTGTAGATATGGTTGTAAAGATGGGTATTATGGTGGGAAATGTTACAATATATGTCCGGACTATTGTACAAGATGTGCTCATGAATTTGGTAAATCTGGTCATAGAGATCACAAGAAATGTTACCTGTGTGCTGAAGGTTACTATAATGGAACAGGTGTAAGGGATTGTCGCACACCATGTCCTGAAAACTGTATGAACAATACTTGTAATAAAACCACTGGTCATTGTCTAGATGGATGTACAAGTAACAATTGGATAGGGGACATGTGTGATAGCTGTACTATTGGATACTTTGGCACTTATTGTCTGACTGCTTGTCAGGTACAATGTAAGGACGATGTATGTGATGCTAGTAATGGTGAGTGCACAAATGGATGTAAAGATCCACGTTACACTGGATCAAAGTGCGATCAATGTCAATTAGGTCAACACGGTGAAAATTGCGACACGACTTGTCCAGCTAATTGTCGCTATGAGGTGTGTGGTAAAAACAATGGTACGTGTACCAGTGGATGTATAGGGAACTTTACTGGAGATAAGTGTGAGGAGTGTAACCCTGGTTATTATGGAGAACTTTGTGAGAAAATGTGCATGAACTGTCTCCTAGGACTTTGTGATAGAACCACAGGTGTTTGTGGTTACTGTGATAATGGTAACTATGGACAGTACTGTAATCTCACGTGCTCGAGTGGATGTAAGAATGACGTATGTAACCGATATAATTCTACCTGTACATTCGGCTGTCGTAATGAGTTTTCAGGTGACAAATGTTGTGTCAACAACAATAACTGTGAACTATGCGACACAGTTACTACATGTTCCATGTGTAGACCAGGTTTCTATGGTAACACATGTGGACAAACATGTCCTGGTAAATGTGCTGACAGTTGCGATAAACTATCTGGAGACTGCATGGAGTGTAAGAATGGTTACCATGGCAATAAGTGTACGGAAACTTGTCCTTACCAATGTCAAACCTCCAATTGTAGTCAAGAGTCTGGCAAATGTACTGCATGTAATATCGGTTACTATGGCGACAGTTGTAACATAACGTGTCCAGTTACCTGCCATAACAAGATATGTTATCAAGATGGTGGTAAGTGTGGCGACTGTGTTGTTGGCTACCACGGTGTGTGGTGTGACATTGACTGTACAACATACTGTATCAATGAGACATGTATCCAAGAGACAGGTGCCTGTTTGTACGGATGTAAGGAAGAATACAAGGACAAATGTATTCAAAACAACGGTTAGTAGTATTCTCCTGTCAATTATTAGTGTGTGCTCAGGATAATGTGATGTTTCCAAACCTTTTCATCGGATTAATGTACTGTTGCTAAATCAGTTACTAAAATAAACACATACGGTCAATTATATACTTAAATAATACTGATAAATCGTGCACGCTTAATATTCCACCTATTTTGCCTATTCCAAATTTCCAGCCTTTCTTGTTATTCTGGGCGCTCTAGAGTAGTTCATTTTTCTCGTTGTCAAGTACATTGTAATCTGTAAGTTATCCTGTGTTAAGAGATTAATTATCAGAGAGTTTAGTAAAACCCCCCTACACTCTGATTTGGAATTTAAGTGACAAAGATAGATAATGTATATCAGCAATATTTCTTGCTTTTTGCCCTTTCGTTCAATAATATAATGTCAACATATTTAACCTGTACTGGGACAAAGTCAGAAAATATATATCAGTGACCTATATTACAGTGGTTACCAATGACAACATTGGAACAATACTAGGTGGCGTTGGTGGAGGACTGTGTGTCATCATCATCATTATTGTACTGGTCGTCTGCTTGATTCAGTCAAGGTAAGAAATGTGAAGATACCATTTGAACAGTTGACACTTCATACAGTATATGCATTATTTAGATGCCCACATTTTAGGAGTCTGGTTGGATGGTGTACCACATATTTATTTGAAATAGGCAGATGAACAATTTGGTTTGACATGAAGAAAAGAGACAATGTTTTATGGGACCTGAAGAATAAATTAAGTTATTCATTAATAAAAAAATATCAAATTTGATAATATTGGGAACCAAGGTAAGTGAGTGTTCCAAACTACAGTTTCGACTCCCTCAAATTGTCACACATTCAATGTAACGGTCATTTATTTTGAATCGGTGAACATTTGGGGATGTCAAAACTGTAGTTTGTACTATAATGTCGTAGTCATGTGATCAATTCAAGCATTATGAAAACAAAAACTGTACGACATACTGGCCTACTTTAAATTACAAGACTTAAATTTGTATTTCATTCATATTTACAATTGAAAACCTTAAATTTATTGCAGGTGTCGTTCACAAGGAACCAAAGAAAACATTGAACTACAACCAAATAATGGTACGTTCTTTTCACAAGTTTGATATTTGAAATATTATTCACTAGTATATGAAGTTCTAATCAAATACATGTGTAGTATGCCCTGAAAACAACTAATAACTCAACAATAAAAGCAACTATCAGCGATTGCGTACAAAACAATACATGCGTACAATCAGTATACAATTTTTCACATGTGATATGTACACAAGTTCATTATTTCTCCATTTTACAGGTGATGAACTAGAAGAACAAAATGATTATGAAGCATTAGACGAAGAATTGAAGAACAAGAAGACAGTGTATTCAGGTCTACAGTCAGACGGACAATATGCTAACACTCAAATATAAGATACGCAATTAAGACGGACAATATGCTAACACTCAAATATAAGATACGCAATCAAGACGGACGATATGCTAACACTCAAATATAAGATACGCAATTAAGACGGACAATATGCTAACACTCAAATATAAGATACGCAATTAAGACGGACAATATGCTAACACTCAAATATAAGATACGCAATTAAGACGGACAATATGCTAACACTCAAATATAAGATACGCAATTAAGACGGACAATATGCTAACACTCAAATATAACATACGCAATTAAGACGGAGAATATGTTAACACTCAAATATAAGATACATAATTAAGACGGACAATATGTCAACACTCAAATATAACATACACAATTAAGACGGAGAATATGTTAACACTCAAAGATAAGATACACAATTAAGACAGAGAATATACGATGTCATCGATTTGATGAACTTGCATGAAAAAAGAACGTAGAACTAGTAAATACACCAAGGCAGCTCAGCAGTCATAATCTCAACCAACGGAAGTGATGCAATCCAAATCTCGATTTACCGGTACCACAACGGAATACGTAAACACACACATATAAGATACACAATTAAGTCATGGCATACATAAAGACACATAAAAGATACACAATTTAGTCATGGAATACGTAAACACACAAATGTAAGATAAACAATTAAGTCATGGAATACGTAAACAAACATATAAGATACACAATTTAGTCATGGAATACGTTAACACATATAAGATACACAATTAAGTCATTGAATATGTAAACACACACATATAAGATACACAATTAAGTCATGGAATACGTAAACACACACATATAAGATATACAATTAAGTCATGGAATACATAAACACACACATATAAGATACACAATTAAGTCATTGAATACGTAAACACACAAATGTAAGATACACAATTAAGCTGGAGGATTTGTTAATGCACAAAAATATTAGATACACATTTAAGACGGAGAATAAATTAATGCGCAAATCTTGCACAGGCCGATCCAAGGCGGCGGACCCGGCGTACCCCCTGTCCTAAAATTGCCAAAGTAAAGTTTTTTGTGTCTGAAATATTCTGGTTATCTGTAATTTGCGCATTTGGAAATGCATAGGAAAGGGTAGATTACAGTCTATATTCTTTAGGTGTGGGTAATCCATATTCACATGTTTTTTGTTAACAGCATTTGATCTATGTTTGCGCATACATGTATTCGTAAGTGTTCACATATATATTGTTTCACAATTTTGGTAATAAGAAGATGATTATAAGTCTTTATTTTGTAAATCATCTTACTTTAGTGCTTGCCCAAGTGACGAAATACTGAGAATTAACCTTAATGGTTTAGTAAGGATTATTTAACATAGAAATGACAAAGTCTACAAGTTATATACATGTAATGAGCTAGGACAAACTTTATCTTGAGGCGGCAAAACGACGTATGGCTCCTTGTTCTGACATCGCGAACCTTGCCCCTGGTCCCACGACTCGTGACCAGCAGGATTATTTTACGTTCATTTTAAGTGCGCATTCGCCTACTCAAAATAGTCAATAAGTTCATTGCTATTTCTGATGGAATATTTTACAAGATCTGTATTTACAGCTTATAAGTACAGTGTATAGGCTTTGGAGACAACAAGCATAGTTTATTTTCCAGACAGAATAGTCCTACTCCAGGGTGCCGTTTTATCAAAGTACTTACGTACTTGCGTAAACTTACGTTCAGATTTAGATTCAGTATAACCATTTAACAACTTCACATTGGGGACATATATTGTTTGTGGGAATTCATTAAATAAACCTTTATTAGTATATCAGCTCTATTAACCACATTTTATAGATGTAAAGGTATTATAAAGAAATTAAATTAAATTTGACCATAAGTTTAGGATTTCCGTAAGTTCGTTGATAAAACAGTGCCCAGATCTCCACACTTATATGTAGGCACAGATAGAATTTTACCGTTATAGTCAGTGTGACGCATGAATATTCATATTCAGACAATAGAGTTAGGGTCAGTTGTGTTTGCATATGAATACTAAACCTGTCTAACTAGACCAGAGTTGTTTGTATCTACATGTAAATTAAGGGGACAACCATAGTTCCGGATATCAACTATAATATCAGTCTAGTTTTTAGAAACGGTGTTTTATCGCCAGAGTGATCATATTGTTCAAAGGGCATATACATGTATAAGATAAAACAAATATAATACATTCATTACTTGACTTGAAAAAAATTGCTATAACGTTGGTGTACATACTTTACCATTTGCTTTTATGCGTTTATATGTTTTACAGCTTTAATAAAAGCCAATTTTCAACTCAGCTACCTGTTTGTTATTGTTGTACCAGCTTCGCAAACTCAAGTGAGTACCTTTACCGACGTAGAATATAATGAAATCAAAGTACTGAAAGTACTGATGGAAGGAGATACTCCAGGACATGACCTGGACCCGAAATTACAACCAATACTTACCCTCTGCACTCGGCACTCAAATATTGAAAATCCAAACCACGACGTCTGGAGTGAACACAAGGTTTTTCTAAGATTTGATCTAGTGACCAAGTTTTTGACCCCACATGACCCAGTTACAAACTTGCTCTAGATTCAATGGAGAACAACATTGTGACCAAGTTTCATGAAGATACTATCAAAATTGTGGCCTCTGATGGGAACACTAGGTTTTTCTAAGATTTGACCTAGTGACCTAGGTTTTGACCCGACATGACCCAGTTTCAAACTTGATCTAGATTTCATAGAGAATAACATTCTGATCAAGTTTCATGATAATTGGATCAAAACCACGACCTCTGGAGTGAGCACGAGGTTTTTCTAAGATTTGACCTAGTGACCTAGTTTTTGACCCCACATAACCCAGTTTTGAACTTGTCCTAGATTCCATAGAGAACAACATTGTGACCAAGTTTCATGAAGATACAATCAAAATTGTAACCTCTGGTGTGAACACTAGGTTTTTCTAAGATTTGACATAGTGACCTAGTTTTTGACCCCACATAACCCAGTTTTGAACTTGTCCTAGATTCCATAGAGAACAACATTGTGACCAAGTTTCATGAAGATACAATCAAAATTGTAACCTCTGGTGTGAACACTAGGTTTTTCTAAGATTTGACATAGTGACCTAGTTTTTGACCCCACATGACCAGTTACAAACTTGCTCTAGATTCAATGGAGAACAACAGTGTGACCACGTTTCATGAAGATACTATCAAAATTGTGACCTCTGGTGTGAACCCTAGGTTTTTCTAAGATTTGACCTAGTGACCTAGATTTTGACCCCACATGACCCAGTTTCAAACTTGATCTAGATTTCATAGAGAACAACACCCTGATCAAGTTTCATGATGATTGGATCAAAACCACGACCTCTGGAGTGAACAAGAGGTTTTTCTAAGATTTGACCTAGTGACCTAGTTTTTGACCCCAAATAACCCAGTTTTGAACTTGTCCAAGTTTCCATAATGATCAGCATTCTGACCAAGTTTCATGAAGATACAATCAAAATTGTAACCTCTGGTGTGAACACTAGGTTTTTTCTAATATTTGACCTATTGACCTAGTTTTTGACCCAACATGACCCAGTTTCAAACTTGGCCTAGATTTCATACAGAACAACATTCTGATCAAGTTTCATGATGATTGGATCAAAGCCACGACCTCTGGAGTGAACACAAGGTTTTTCTAAGATTTGACCTAGTGACCTAGTTTTTGACCTCACATAAACCAGTTTTGAACTTGGCCTAGACTTCATGCAGAACAACATTCTGACCAAGTTTCATGAAGGTTGGATGAAATTGGTGACATCTAGAGTGTACACAAGTTTCTTATAAGATTTGACCTTGTGACCTTGTTTTTGACCCGCATGACCCAGTTCCAAACTTGTCCTACATTTCGTGGAGAACAACACTTCAAAATTGAAAACTGACCGACCGACAGACATGTGCAACTAATATACCCACTCATCCAAGATGGGGGGCATAATAGATCACTAGGAAATGAAGGTAAGACTTACGTGGTTGGTTGGTTAATGGTTGCACTGGTATTTCAAGACTTTGTTTATTATGAGTGTTCCCTGAAATCAAATATTACAAATAATATGAACTAAGGCACATTTAATAAATATTGGATAACTGCAATTGGCTATAGTGCGCCCAGGATAATGTAATGTTTACAAATGTTGACCTAAATTGGTCTAAACATTGAACGGATCGGTCTATTGTTGCAAACTTGGTTACTTAAATAACATCATACGGTCAAGTATATACTAAAATAAACTGATCAATTGCAACACTTCATTTCTCCACCTATGTGGATTATTCCGAATATTCCCGCCTATCTTGTTATCCTGGGCGCACTACATATTTTTAGATATACACTGACTAAATTATAAGTTGAAATTAGATGTTATACTGAGATAGTTATCAGCAATTGGTCACGATTTTTCTCTCTTATTAAGGACCAAAAACATTACCGTAGGTCCCCGTGTATTGGTCGTGGTCGTGTATAGCACGCATGTAAAAAATGAAAGAAAATAAATTCTATATACATCAATAATTATTCTAAAATTTAGCTTGGCAACGTAACAACTATATAATCCAAACTGGGACTTGAACCCAGACAGCCTGGTGGTGAACCAGTCGTCATACATTTGACCATTTGGATGAGCAGTATATGTTGCTATGTCACCTGGCTATGTTTTTTTTCAAATAAATCCCTTATAATATTACATATTGCTGACATTTTATGATTTAGCTATAAATTATATTACATAACATGACTGGACTTCCTGATAGTTCCCAATGCAAACATACCCTGACGATTACAAATCAACGCGGACAGTTTCAAGTCGCACAGGACCAATGACCAAATTGTCGGACTCCTGGGACAAAATAAATAGGTTATTAATTCGGCTTCGGCTAAACTGTTCAATAACCCAAGAATGCTTAGGCCAAGGATATTCACAAGTTACACGGAGGCTTGCCAGGAACATCAGATGACCCCTATTGGTTTTGAGGTCAAAGGTCACGGTCACTGTGACAATGTTTAACAACCATCTTTGTTTTCCATTCAACTTTATTGTCTTAGATTTCTAAGGTGAAAAAAAATTTAGGTGTTTGTTTTGTTTCCAGATTATACATCTTTCGCACATGTAACGAAAACAACATTAGGTAACTCACCAACGTCGGGTCCCAAGTCCCGAGTGAAAAAGCAGGAGGGCCTATAGTTTTCTATTTTATTATCAGTGAAATAAAAGACTACATAATGAAAGTACTTGTTCAACAACAAGGAAAGCCATCTTTTACCATGTGCACAGTAATTGTTGTTTGGCTGTAGGAACAGTAAGATGAAACCCCAAGATAGGCAGTGTCTCAGTTCATAATAGTACTGCTAGATGCATCAGGGATTTCACAGTAGTCAGTAGGCTAACTATAGTTATAGTGAATTTCAAGGCAGCGAAGCTGGCGAAATCGCAAGAAGGGATCGCGAGTGAGAAAATTCACCTAAAACTTTCATCCACTTAACATCATATTCTGTGTGAAATTGTTATAGTAATTAAGACTAACAATGGAGTTGTCGTCATATCGATTCGTTGTCGTCTAGACGTGCTGAAACCCGAACATGTCCGACCACATATGACGGCACTAAATAAGTTGACCAACGACTTGGGACCGAATGCTTAACCGTTATTTATCAGTGTTTGGCAAGTATTGCTAAAGCGTGACCAAAGGCCACCTATTTTGACCATTATTGTTACAGCCTAGCATTTTACCGACTATTTTACTCACTACAGCAGGCCCTTCCTTCCATAGGCAAGACTTTGAGGTATAAAAAGGGAAGTAACTGCGCATTAAGTGTCTTCCAAGCGTTCATTAGAAATGGATGAAAAGAAAATACAATCGTGAAAATCAGCGACAGAAAGTTGATTTATTCTATGATTTAAGTACTCGTTTCTGTAACCGAGGAAAGTTACATGGTTATACAATGCACCTCCGAAGACTGAAATCCTATGTAATTATCTTGTCGTTCTCGATTCATACTGTATTTCAAATAAAATGTCAACAATATAAGCTCAATTTTGAAATGAATGACCCTGATCAATTACAAGTCCCTGTGGTATTGGTTCGGGAAAAAATTCCCAACATTTCCCCGGCAGTGCGGAGGAAGGCACGTGTGCATCTACTATTTACTTCCGGAATATCGTATTAAATATGGCTCACAGAGACAGTCACAGTGCATGGCCATCCAGTTTATTTATCCTGCCTAATTGGCTAATGGGACCTGACAAGCAAAGAAATTCGCATAAATAGGCTGCGCCTCAGTTCATTTTATAGAACAGCCAATTGTTATTCTTTTAGAGGTGTGTGATTAAATGGTTGTGCAGTTAATACGGGATCAGCCATATGCCATATGCATTTATTTCTAAAGCCCTATTCTGACTATCCCGGTTTGACATTTCGGTAGTGCCCGGGTTTGCAAACAGGGGCGAACCATGTTGAACAGGGAAGCAACCGTAGCAGCACCGGGTGAATCGGGATAAATGGCTAACAGCCCCGGTTGTTCTAAACGGTTCGATAAAAGATATCGAGAACCGGCTTAATCTGGGGATAATGAACCGGGACACCGCCAGGACTTTCCGGCAACAAATGTATCTCTACCGTGATAAACCATGGTTTACAGGGTGTGATATAGGCTACGAGAAAGCAAGCGGGTCCTTGTAATGATTGGTGAAGCCTTTATAACGTCGGCGCAAGGGTACGAACCGAATCAGCCCCAGATGTTGGCAGAGTCGCTTCAATGGTTATAATAAATTATATGGCAGGCAGAGTCCCGGTTACGTCACAGTTAAGGATGGCGAAATTCATGTGAGTTTCTGACTTGTCAAGATTTACCGACATGCATTTCTTAGCTAGCTTCTTATTTATTCCATATGACGTTATCTGAAGAAACTGGCAGTCTAGTGCATGCGAAATGATGCTGTTTGTGGGTGGGGAAATATGTCAGGAAACAATGTGATTAATGCGCAAGTTCAGCAACCTCGACGGACAATAAAAGCTATGCTTACCTCCAAATAAATCCTTTATAAATCGATATCAACCAGATTAATCCAATATCAGCCTCATTTATCATCATAAAACATTACAAACTACACTCAACATCAACCCGCCATTTTTTGGTAAGGGGGGAATAACTCTAATACAATAGCTAAGGTCACAAACCACTAAATAAATTTGTTCTTTTACTCAATGTAGTTACAATAGTCAGTCCCAGGTTGAAATATATTAATGTCTACGGCCAGGTGGCAGACATTTATCATATATCAATGAAAAAAAGAGGCATTAAGAAGATACAAAAAACAGGGAGTCACGTATCATATTTATAAGAACATTTTCGTCCGTCTAACGCCAGTCCGGCCAATTCCAGGTTTTACCCTAACCTACTTTCGCTTTGGTATTTTGGCAAAAATCTCAAAATATGTAAGATGAGACAGTTTCAATACTGTATTACATCACATACATGTATATACACAAAGCCCATAAACTCATTCACAGTTAAGTGTAACGAAAAAAACGAAAAAAAGGTGGTTTTTTGGAAAATTTATATTTTTCTTTCTACTTGTCTTTTTTTCGTTTTCAACGATACAGTTACCTGTGAACCCAATAAGATGATTCCATTCCTACCTTGTCAAAGCATACTACACACAATCACTTATCACAAGTTTCTATAGGGACTCATCATCATCTTCATTAATCGCATCCCTCCACTAAATTTTTTGTGGAAATGTAATTACAAAACTTTGTCATACAAATACACTTGAAATGATTGGTTAATCATTGGGAAAATCTCTGGGAAAGCAGCACATTACAAGGGTAATCACTAAACATCAAGGTTGTTGAGCTGTGAAAGTTTGAAGCAATTCCGCCCAACGTTTTGTGACGAGTTCAACACGTACCCAAGATTTGCGGCGGATCTCCAATACTTCACTAAGAATTAAACCAACAATTGCAATAAATACTAGTCGTCCGTCAGATTTCCCACTTGTATATTGTGAATAAAGTTAGTGGGGAACGAAACTTAAAAATAGGCCAAAATGTAAAAATAAGAATACATAGTACATTGTATTATATATAGATCTACTTGTTTCTGCTTGCACTGCTAAAGTCACATGACCTCAGAAGCAGATAGTTAGTTTGACTGTGATCCATCTGCCGACACACAGTATACACTACGTATATAGCTACAGACTACATGTGTACACTTCTACTTCCGTACCTAGCTATACATATTCAAATACATTATGCATTCCATAAAACTAATTAGTTCAACTAAATATATTCAAACATACCTCAAGGCGCGCATCCACATTTCTTCTTTTTCCAACACTAACACCTGTTACCAACCTACCTTCAACTCAATGCCATCATATTCAAATTACCTCCTAGCCTAACCTAAAGGGAGGTCACTGTGTTCAACTCACACCCATACATTTAGTGTACTTTCACCCCAAAACCGCGCGCAAATCTGACAGCTAACATATTCCCTATTTTCGTATTTCAATTCACGCACTACATACCAATTATCGCTCCAAAACAATCCATTACAATATCTATCAAACCCATAAACCACTACAAAACACACCAAATTCGAATATTCCCCACTTTGACCCTGGCCATTCCATATGCGGCTACAAATATCTTGTCAATTTCACTTGTTAATCTACTCTGCTGCACAGGGGAGGTAACTGTGTTGGTCAATTTTATTGCTCTTCAAACGTAGTAGTCGCCCTTCAGCATAGACTGTCAATTCTACCGGTCTGACAGAATCATTCGTCCCAAAAACATTCGTTCTTATATTGAATAAATTCATATACATGCATGCTGTCTCAATAAGACCAAAAACGTACACTTGTCAGCACTGTTTATTACAATGACAGAATAGCAGCTGCTTATAACTGTCTGCTGCATAGTATGTTTATTCAGGTATACCACATTGCTCTTTAACCGTACTCAATTATAACACTTCAGCATAGACTTTGTCAATTCTAGTAATTATAGCATGGCAGACGAAATCGCATGAAAGCGATACATGGATAACATCAGGAATGAGGTGTCGAATGTGATTTATATAACTTGTTTCACAATTGACCTTACATAAATCAGTTAAACCTAAACTACAAACTCAAAATTGAGATGAATATCTCATTGTGTGTTAATTGCGTGCTACAAATTAGCTGTAAACATGTAACTTGATATATAAGTACACTATCGATTGGATGGTTTAAAATCTTCCTGTTTACCATTACAAAGTTGAATAACTATCCTGATTAAAAAGCAATTAAGACAAACAACTACATTTTACCTCAACTGGACTGTACATTTGTAACTCAATCTTGAGTTTGAAGACAATTCTAGACATTCTACCTTGTGATTGATCGACACTTATTATTGAAGGAACATAACACAAGGGAAAACACACATCAAGGATATAAGTAAAACTGTATCTGAAGTGCTTAGCTAAAAATTGGAAATAAAACAACATAAATCAACTTGAAATAACAAACCAACAATTCGAATCAAGAATGAAGTCATTTTGGATTATTGTTCTGATAGTGATTATTTCTGGGACGAATAAAGGTAACTACAGTAGCTCTTTCTTAAGCTAAAAACGTATAAATAACTATAAATAGGGAGTATTTTACATATGTAAATATTTGCCTGTGCCTCCGTAGATCAGTGGCTAGCGCGTGTCGTCTAAGCTGGAGATCCATGTTCAAATTCGAGTAGTGGCAAAAAGCTGACTGGCAAGTAAATGCTTTACCAGGTCGAATCAGCTGACTGGCAAACAAATCCTATGTCTAGGTCAGATCTACTGAGCTAATTTCCATTAATTGTTCAATTGCTAACAATTAGGACTATATTTCTACCGCAGTTTATTTGTTACAACAAAATGCTACAACGCATAAACATACACTTAATTCACATTATTGTTTCAGGTTAAACCCTGCATTGGTTTTCTTTTGCACATATTTTATCTTCCGCATGGTTGGTTACAAGTATTTGATCTAAAACTATTGTTTCTGTAGTACGATTCTTTGTACAGATTCAGATATCTTGGGCTATGCCTACAAAGGCACAATAACGTATGTCAGTAATACAGTGACAAAAATATAATATATTATAAAACTCGTCGGTTCAATTGTAAAAAAATGACTGACGTGGTACAAATAAAATCCCGTGCAGTGAATTGGTGTGACGAAACGTGACAAGATACATGTATCAAAGTACCTAAATCAGTGACATACATGTACAGTCAGTAATGAAATCGATGAAAAATGGAATGGAAAAGTATGTATAAATATAAAATACATGTAAGTGGATATATCCAAAGGTTATGTCACTGATCCTATAAAATCCTGCATAATGTCAGTAAAACAACGAAATTTTTCAAAAAAAGTTCACACAGTAACTTTAGTCTAATTTGAATATGATGAACAACTTTCACAAAAATGCATAGAAGCGTTCTTGAGATATGAACATTTACAAACATTGCCGCAAGTCCGACGTCCAAGACGTCATAATCACGTAACTTGCTGATACCTATTCAACCCGAAAGACATCATTCCTTGTGATTCATAACGACTCCTGAATGCATGCACACATTCTCATGTCCTTTAAAAAGGCGCAACCTATCTTACACTTACTCCCTGTGTGTTTAAATCATTTCTAATTGTCCTCTAAATAGTCCCACAGCTAAAACATTAACTCATCACATAGTGATCGCATCTATGAACCTTGAGCAGAATTGACGGCGTCATAAATACTCGTGGTATTCATTTCGGATCTACCACAAACCGTTCTTACTGCACTATGTTGACAATACCCCGCCCCTTATGATATTATACTACACGTACACAAGACTATAATGCCGTCGTGTGTAACGCAAAGTTTCAGTAGGGGAATTTCATAACTTTTATGAAAAGTGCTACGCGCAGCGACTTTTTTTCACGAATCTGCAGTGTTTTCACTTATAGTTTACAGTACATTAAAAGTATTTTGCAAGTTTCAAACTAGAGTGACGCAAATGAATTTTTAACAGCAGACACAGAATATTTCTTTTATCACGTCACATAATAATCGTCTGCTTTCGATAATTATTTATTATAATAACGCAATAAAGAAACTGATTAAGAGCTTGATGAAAAAATATCGTAATTTTCGTGTGCGGCGACATGACGTCATAGGTTTATTTTGAATGTACATACAATCAGACTATATGTTAATCGAATAATGCAGCACGTTTAATAGTAATCAGATTTGAATTACATGAACTGCACATTGTGATATCGTTTTTATACAAATAAACCAGATGAGGAGTGACATTATTTTTAGCTCACCTGACAAGGTGAGCTTTTGTGATCACTCTTCGTCCGTCGTCTGTCGTCCGTCGGCCGTCCGTCAACAATTTGCTTGTGTCTACTCTAGAAGCAACATCTTTTATCCAATCTTCATGAAACTTGGTCAGATTGTTGTTCCCTATAAAATCTAGGCCAAGTTTGAAACTGGATTATGTGGGATCACAAAGTAGGTCACTAGGTCAAATCTTAGTAAAACCTTGTGTTCACTCCAGAGGTCACTATTTTGATCCACTCTTCATGAAACTTTGTCATAATGTTGTTTTCTATGAAATCAAGGCCAAGTTCGAAACAGGGTCATGTTGGGTTAAATACTAGGTCACTATGTCAAATCTTAGAACAATCTTGTGTTCACCCCAGATGTCACCATGTTGATCCAATCTTCTTGAAACTTGGCCAGAATGTTGTTCCCAATGCAATTCAGGCCAAGTTTAAATCTTGGCCATGTGGAGTCAAGAACTAGGTCACTAGGTCAAATCGTAGAAAAAACCTTGTGCTCACTCTAGGGACCCCTGTTTTTGATCCAATCATCATGAAATATGCTCAGAATATAAGTTGAACTGATACCTAGAACAACAGGTGATCGGCCCTCTTGTTGGATACATAATTAATAATGTAGTATATATAAATAATAAAGTCAATATGACCTTGTGACATTTGTTAATGTATAGTACATGTATACACTTGTGGAGTAGAAACATTATTCGACTTTTATCCATTATGATCGGTATATGTTTCATTTTCAGTTACAGGAGAACAAGCTCAACATTGTAAGGTCAACAGTTGTCCATGTTGTGCAAGTGCACCTGATGGAGGAAGTAACGTCTGCATGAGTAATCATTATTGTCGATACGGTTGTAAAGATGGGTATTATGGCGGGTATTGTTACAATATATGTCCGGACTATTGCACAAGATGTGCTCGTGAATTCGGTGTTAGCAGTAAAGGAGATTACAAGAAATGTTACCTATGTGCTGAGGGTTACTATAATGGTACAGGTGTGACAGACTGCTCCACACCCTGTCCTACAAACTGCAAGAACAATAGATGTGACAAGAGTACCGGACGTTGTCTCGATGGGTGTACGAGTGACGGATGGACGGGAGACAAGTGTGACAAATGTGCTAGTGGCTACTATGGTGGCAGCTGTGTTCCTTGTCCGGTATATTGTAAAGATGATATATGTCATACGAGTAATGGTGGGTGCACGAATGGATGTAAAGATGCGCAGTTCACTGGTTCAAAGTGCGACCAATGTCAGGCAGGTAAATACGGTGAAAATTGCGATGAAACTTGTCCAGCACATTGCCGCGATGAAGTATGTGGACGAAATGATGGCTTTTGTACCAATGGGTGTATAGGTAATTTTGACGGGGATAAGTGCGATGTGTGCAAACCTAATTATTATGGAGAGAATTGTAATCAATGGTGTTCAAACTGCCTCAGTGGACAATGTGACAGAAATACCGGTGTCTGTGATAACTGTGTTGGTGGTTACTATGGACAGTATTGTAACATTACATGTTCAAGTGGATGTAAGAATAGCCAATGCTACCGATACAATGCTTTTTGCACACAAGGATGTCGAAGTCGCTATTCAGGTGACAAATGTTGTGTAAGCAACAACAACTGTGAACTATGCGACACCGTTTCAACATGTTCCAAATGTAAAAATGGTTACTACGGAACGTCGTGTGGACAAACATGCCCTGGTAAATGCGCTGGTGGTTGCGATAAAATATCGGGCGATTGTTCCACATGTAAGAATGGTTTCCATGGCAATAAGTGTACAGAAGCTTGCCCTAAACAATGCCTGGACTCAAAATGTGGCCAACAATCCGGTCAGTGTAGTGCATGTTATATCGGTTACTATGGCGACAGTTGTAACAGAACGTGTCCAGTTACCTGCCTGAACAATTTTTGTTATCAAAATGGTGGAAAATGTGGCGACTGTGTTGTTGGCCACCACGGTGTGTGGTGTGACCTTGACTGTACAACATACTGTATCAATGAGACATGTATCCAAGAGACAGGTGCCTGTTTGTACGGATGTAAGGAAGAATACAAGGACAAATGTACTCAAAACAACGGTAAGTGGTACTTTCCTGTTAACTCTTAGTTGTTCATTTTTATGGTTGGTCTCGTGACTTCTGGCTGAAACTTGTAATATGTAGGTTATCTTGTGCTCGTTTATGTGTCTTTTATATCCCGCTTTGTCGATTGAGTGAGCAATCGTGTATGTTTGGTCTATTGCCAGAATACATGTATATTTTACAATACGTAAAGGCAACGGTGATATAATGCCATTTGCATTGTACAAAGACCGAGGTGATCAGAATGTCTATTACATTGCACAAAGGCTAAGGTGATCAGAATTTCTGTTGTAGTACATTAACTTAGGCCATGGTGACCACTATTTCTCTATCAAGTCTTGAAATCTGAGATTAGTATCAGACTGTCGAGTACTGCTCCCCTTCCGATTTGGATTTTAAATGGCAAGATGTAAATGCCGAACAAAGTTTTTATTTGTCAGTCAGCTTTCTGCTGTCATGCATTTGTATGTGAGTGCCACCGCCCGGATTTGAACCCGGTCGCCCGATTCGACGACACACGCACTAACCACTAAGCTACAGAGGGATAATTCGAATAAGCAATATTTCTTAACCTTTGAACATTATCATCATCATCATGTCAACATAATAATTTATTATGTAACGTAGATCTACACTAGGACATATAATTTTATTTAAAACCAGTGACATATTATTACAGTGGTTGCCAATGACAACGTTGGAACAATACTAGGTGGCGTTGTTGGAGGACTTTTTGTCGTCATTATTATACTGATGGGCTGTTTGATTCATTCAAGGTAGGAAATTTGAAGACATTATTTGAACAGTTTAACCATTCACGCATTAAAAGCCTAATTTAGATGCCCACATTTTTGGATGGTTGGATGGTGTACCTCATCTTTATTTGAAATAGGCGGATGAACATTTTGGTTTGACATGAAGAAACGAGACCATTGTTTTATGGGACCTTAGGAATTAATTGAATTACTCATTAATGAAAAATATAAGATTCGATGATATTGGGCATCAACATAAGTGAGTGTTCAGTGTTGACACTGTATGTACTCATCAGTGAACTCACCACGCGGCTACGGAATTATGTTCCAAACTACAATTTTGACTCCCCTCAAATTTTCACTCATTCAATGTAACAGTCTGATATATTAAAAAGGTGAACATTTTGGGAAGTCAAAACTGTAGTTTGTGATATAATTTCGTAGTCATGGGGTCAATTCAAACATTAGTAAAACAAAATAAATGTATGACCAATTAGTCTACTTTAAATAACAAGAATTGTATTTGTATAAAATTTCATTCATATCTACAACGAAGCTCCTATATTTATTGCAGGTGTCGATCAAAAGGAACCAAAGAAAACATTGAACAAGAACCAAATAACGGTACGTTCTTTTCACAAGTTTGATATTTGTAATATTGTTGATATGAATGTCTAATGAAATACATGTGTATAGATCTACAAGAAACTTCGGGGCGTGACAAGTAAACACTAAGTATTCTATCTCTATAGAGATCACGCCTCGACGATTGTTGTACATCTATAATAGTATGCCCTGAAAACAACTAATAACTCAACAATAAAAGCAACTATCCGCGATTGCAAACATTACATACGTACAATAAGTATAGGTTAAAGATCATATGTAAAATTTATAAACAAATAAGTACTGCGGTTGCTATCGCTCCCTTGCACTAATTTGTTTATAATTCTAATAAGTAATCTATAACCGGCTTATAGTTTACCCGCCCACTTTTAGACAACCCTTTGCATGCAAGCAATAACATGCCCATTTATGAATTAATGGAAGTGTAGTGGCACAAAATTGCTTGTATGATTGCTGATAGAAAATCAGTAAAATTTGGAGGGGAGGCGGGTCTAGTTTTCCATATTTGGAATCGGCAAAATTATTCTTATAAACAGATTTACTAAATAATTATTATGCCCATTGAAAATCCCTGACTTTTAATCGGACAAAGAAGTAGGGTTAACTATAAGTATACAATTCGTCACATATGTGACATGTACACAAGTTCATTATTTCTCCATTTTACAGTTGATGAACTGGAAGCACATGATTATGAAGGATTAGACGAAGAATTGAAGATAGAGAAGACAGTGTATTCAGATCTACAGTCAGACGGAGAATATGTTAACACTCAAATATAAGATACAGGACTAAGACGGAGAATATGTTAACACTCAAATATAAGATACACAGTTAAGACGGAAAATATGTTAACACTCAAATATAAGATACACAATTAAGACGGAAAATATGTTAACACTCAAATATAAGATACACAATTAAGACGGAGAATATACGGAAGTGATGCAATCCTTATATCGATTTACCGGTACCGCGACTGCGCGCTTCAATACACTTACGCACATGGAACCAACTAGTTTGAATAATATTTAAACCAAAACGGGTTTCTTTGAACAATGTTTAAACAGAGAACAGTTCCCAGCGCGTAAGCGTATTGGAGCGCGCAGTCGTGGTACCGGTAAATCGATATTTGGATAGCATCACTTCCGTTGGTTTAGATTATGACTGCTGAGCTGCCTTGTTGTATTTACTAGGTCTACGTTCTTTTTTCATGTAAGTTCATCAAATCGACGACACTGTGTGCCTGTGCGAAATATGACTCTTAAGTACATTACACAAAGATGTGACGTTTATGAAACATAGTAATCACAATCAAGCAATAGATAAAACTGAAACTTAAACTGTGAGCTTAAGATGACCTATTTTAGACCAGTAAAACAAACGCATTGTGTGAATTACATACTCAGTATCAATACATATGAGTGTTGCATCATTATATACATTGGCTATACAAATATAGTATGATTGCGGTATCATAACATGCACCTTCCCTGTCCGATTTCCATATATCCTTTTTGGCTACATCAATATACAATTATATTAATCATAATCGTTGGATATATCAAAATGTCTGACAGTTGTATCATTTTATGCGTTTGCTACATCAATATATACGTAATCACCGTTTAATCATTATATTCATTAGTTACATCAATAAATGTGACCCACCCGTTATAGAATCATATGCGTTGGCTATAACAATGCTAGATTAATTTACGTGACTGTTTCATCATTACATATTCTTTGGCCTCATCAAAGTACGAGTATATGACCGTTTAATCATTGTTTGCATATATTGATGAAATAAGGGTGACATTTATACATTGTGTAGCCATCACATGTGACGATACAACAGTCACAGGCATTGGTGTAGCAAGCATGCGTTATGGTGAAACGGTCACATACATAAGATACACAATTAAGACGGAGAATATGTCAACACTCAAATATAACATACGCAATTAAGACGGAGAATATGTTAACACTCAAATATAAGATACATAATTAAGACGGAAAATATGTTAACACTCAAAAATAAGATACACAATTAAGACGGAGAATATGTTAACACTCAAAAATAAGATACACAGTTAAGACGGAAAATATGTTAGCACTCAAATATAAGATACACAATTAAGACGGAAAATATGTTAACACTCAAATATAAGATACACTATTAAGACAGAGAATATACGATGTCATCGATTTGATGAACTTGCATGAAAAAAGAACGTAGAACTAGTAAATACACCAAGGCAGCTCAGCAGTCATAATCTCAACCAACGGAAGTGATGCAATCCAAATCTCGATTTACCGGTACCACAACGGAATACGTAAACACACACATATAAGATACACAATTAAGTCATGGCATACATAAACACACATAAAAGATACACAATTTAGTCATGGAATACGTAAACACACAAATGTAAGATAAACAATTAAGTCATGGAATACGTCAACAAACATATAAGATACACAATTAAATCATTGAATATGTAAACACACACAAATAAGATACACAAGTAAGTCATGGAATACGTAAACACACACATATAAGATATACAATTAAGTCATGGAATACATAAACACACACATATAAGATACACAATTAAGTCATTGAATACGTAAACACACAAATGTAAGATACACAATTAAGCTGGAGGATTTGTAAATGCACAAAAATTAGATACACATTTAAGACGGAGAATGAATTAATGAGCAAATCTTGCACAGGCGGATCCAAGGCGGCGGACCCGGCGTACCCCCTGTCCTAAAATTGCAAAAGTAAAGTTTTTTGTGTCTGAAATATTCTGGTTATCTGTAATTTGCGCATTTGGAAATGCATAGGAAAGAGTAGATTACAGTCTATATACTTTAGGTGTGGGTAATCCATATTCACATGTTTTTTTGTTAACAGCATTTGATGTATGTTTGCGCATACATGTATTCGTAAGTGTTCAGATATAAATTGTTTCACAATTTTGGTAATAAGAAGATGATTATAAGTCTTTATTTTGTAAATCATCTTGCACTTCATCTTACTTTAGTGCTTGCCCAAGTGACGAAATACTGAGAATTAACCTTAATGGTTTAGTAAGGATTATTTAACATAGAAATGACAAAGTCTACAAGTAATATACATGTAATGAGCTAGGACAAACTTTATCTTGAGGTGGCAATACGACGTATGGCTCCTTGTTCTGACATCGCGAACCTTGCCCCTGGTCCCACGACTCGTGACCATCAGGATTATTTTACGTTCATTTTAAGTGCGCATTCGCCTACTCAAAATAGTCAATAAGTTCATTGCTATTTCTGATGGAATATTTTACAAGATCTGTATTAACAGCTTATAAGTGCAGTGTATAGGCTTTGGAGACAACAAGCATAGTTTATTTTCCAGACAGAATAGTCCTCCTCCAGGGTGCCGTTTTATCAAAGTACTTACGTATTTGCGTAAACTTACGTTCAGATTTAGATTCAGTATAACCATTTAACAACTACACATTGGGGACATATATTGTTTGTGGGAATTCATTAAATAAACCTTTATTAGTATATCAGCTCTATTTACCACATTTTATAGATGTAAAGGTATTATAAAGAAATTAAATTAAATTTGACCATAAGTTTAGGATTTCCGTAAGTTCGTTGATAAAACAGTGCCCAGATCTCCACCCTTATATGTAGGCACAGATAGAATTTTACCGTTATAATCAGTGTGACACATGAATATTCATATTCAGACAATAGAGTTAGGGTCAGTTGTGTCTGCATATGAATACTAAACCTGTCTAACTAGACCAGAGTTGTTTGTACCTACATGTAAATTAAGGGGACAACCATAGTTCCGGAAATCAACTATAATATCAGTCTAGTTTTTAGAAACGGTGTTTTATCGCCAGAGTGATCACATTCTTCAAACGGCATATAAATGTATAAGATAAAACAAATATAATACGTTCATTACTTGACTTGAAAATTTTTGCTATAACGTTGGTGTACATACTTTACCATTTGCTTTTATGCGTTTATATGTTTTACGGCTTTAATAAAAGCCAATTTTCAACTCAGCTACCTGTTTGTTATTGTTCTACCAGCTTCACAAACTCTATGGAGTACCTTTACCGACGTAGAATATAATGAAATCAAAGTACTGAAAGTACTGATGGAAGGCGATACTCCAGGACATGACCTGGACCCGAAATTACAACCAATACTTACACTCTGCACTCAAATATTGAAAATCAAAACCACGACCTCTGGAGTGAACACAAGGTTTTTCTAAGATTTGATCTAGTGACCTAGTTTTTGACCCCACATGACCCAGTTACAAACTTGCTTTAGATTCCATGGAGAACAACATTGTGACCAAGTTTCATGAAGATCCTATCAAAATTGTGAATTCTGGTGTGAACACTAGGTTTTTCTAAGATTTGACCTAGTGACCTAGGTTTTCACCCCACATGACCCAGTTTCAAACTTGATCTAGATTTTATAGAGAACAACATTCTGATCAAGTTTCATGATAATTGGATCAAAACCACGACCTCTGGAGTGAACACGAGGTTTTTCTAAGATTTGACCTAGTGACCTAGTTTTTGACCCCACATAACCCAGCATTGAACTTGTCCTAGATTCCATAGAGAACAACATTGTGACCAAGTTTCATGAAGATACAATCAAAATTGTAACCTCTGGTGTGAACACTAGGTTTTTCTAAGATTTGACCTAGTGACCTAGGTTTTGACCCCACATGACCCAGTTTCAAACTTGATCTAGATTTCATTGAGAACAACATTCTGATCAAGTTTCATGATAATTGGATCAAAACCACGACCTCTGGAGTGAACAAGAGGTTTTTCTAAGATTTGACCTGGTGACCTAGTTTTTGACCCAACATGACCCAGTTTCACCTTGGCCTAGATTTCATAAAGAACAACATTCTGATCAAGTTTCATGATGATTGGATCAAAACCACGACCTCTGGAGTGAACACAAGGTTTTTCTAAGATTTGACCTAGTGACCTAGTTTTTTACCTCACATAACCCAGTTTTGAACTTGGCCTAGACTTCATGCAGAACAACATTCTGACCAAGTTTCATGAAGGTTGGATGGAATTGGTGACCTCTAGAGTGTACACAATGTTCTTATAAGATTTGACCTAGTGACCTAGTTTTTGACCCGCATGACCCAGTTCCAAACTTGTCCTAGATTTCGTGGAGAACAACACCTCAAAATTGAAAACTAACTGACTGACTGACTGACTGACTGACTGACTGACTGACTGACTGACTGACTGACTGACTGACTGACTGACTGACTGACTGACTGACTGACTGACTGACTGACTGACTGACTGACTGACTGACTGACTGACAGACATGTGCAACTAATATACCCACTCATCCAAGATGGGGGGATAATAGATCACTAGGAAATGAAGGTAAGACTTACGTGGTTGGTTGGTAAATGGTTGCACTGGTATTTCAAGACTTTGTTTATTATGATTGTTCCCTGAAATCAAATATTACAAATAATATGAACTAAGGCACATTTAATAAATATTGGATAACTGCAATTGGCTATAGTGCGCCCAGGATAATGTAATGTTTACAAATATTGACCGGATTGGTCTAAACATTGACCGGATCGGTCTATTGTTGCAAACTTGGTTACTTAAATAACATCATACGGTCAAGTACATACTAAAATAACACTGATCAATTGCAACACTTCATTTCTCCACCTATGTGGATTATTCCGAATATTCCCGCCTATCTTGTTATCCTGGGCGCACTACATATTTTTAGATATACACTGACTAAATTATAAGTTGAAATTAGATGTGATACGGAGATAGTTATCAGCAATTGGTCACGATTTTTCTCTCTTATTTAGGACCAAAAACATTACCGTAGGTCCCCGTGTATTGGTCGTGGTCGTGTATAGCACGCATGTAAAAAATGAAAGAAAATAAATTCTATATACATCAATAATTATTCTAAAACTTAGCTTGGCAACGTAACAACTATATAATCCAAACTGGGACTTGAACCCAGACAGCCTGGTGGTGAACCAGTATAGTCATACATTTGACCATTTGGATGAGCAGTATATGTTGCAATGTCACCTGGCTATGTTTTTTTCCCAAATAAATCCCTTATAAATATTACATATTACTGACATTTTATGATTTAGCTATAAATTATATTACATAATATGACTGGACTTCCTGATAGTTCCCAATGCAAACATACCCTGACGATTACAAATCAACGCGGACAGTTTCAAGTCGCACAGGACCAATGACCAAATTGTCGGACTCCTGGGACAAAATAAATAGGTTATTAATTCGGCTTCGGCTAAACTGTTCAATAACCCAAGAATGCTTAGGCCAAGGATATTCACAAGTTACACGGAGGCTTGCCAGGAACATCAGATGACCCCTATTGGTTTTGAGGTCAAAGGTCACGGTCACTGTGACAATGTTTAACAACCATCTTTGTTTTCCATTCAACTTTATTGTCTTAGATTTCTAAGGTGAAAACAAATTTAGGTGTTCGTTTTGTTTCCAGATTATACATCTTTCGCACATGTAACGAAAACAACATTAGGTAACTCACCAACGTCGGGTCCCAAGTCCCGAGTGTAAAAGCAGGAGGGCCTATAGTTTTCTATTTTATTATCAGTGAAATAAAAGACTACATAATGAAAGTACTTGTTCAACAACAAGGAAAGCCATCTTTTACCATGTGCACAGTAATTGTTGTTTGGCTGTAGGAACAGTAAGATGAAACCCCAAGATAGGCAGTGTCTCAGTTCATAATAGTACTGCTAGATGCATCAGGGATTTCATAGTAGTCAGTAGGCTAACTATAGTTATAGTGAATTTCAAAGCAGCGAAGCTGGCGAAATCGCAAGAAGGGATCGCGAGTGAGAAAATTCACCTAAAACTTTCATCCACTTAACATCATATTCTGTGTGAAATTGTTATAGTAATTAAGACTAACAATGGAGTTGTCGTCATATCGATTCGTTGTCGTCTAGACGTGCTGAAACCCGAACATGTCCGACCACATATGACGGCACTAAATAAGTTGACCAACGACTTGGGACCGAATGCTTAACCGTTATTTATCAGTGTTTGGCAAGTATTGCTAAAGCGTGACCAAAGGCCACCTATTTTGACCATTATTGTTACAGCCTAGCATTTTACCGACTATTTTACTCACTACAGCAGGCCCTTCCTTCCATAGGTATAAAAAGGGAAGTAACTGTGCATTAAGTGTCTTCCAGGCGTTCATAAGAAATGGATGAAAAGAAAATACAATCGTGAAAATCAGCGACAGAAAGTTGATTTATTCTATGATTTAAGTACTCATTTCTGTAACCGAGGAAAGTTACATGGTTATACAATGCACCTCCGAAGACTGAAATCCTACGTAATTATCTTGTCGTCTTCTCGATTCATACTGTATTTCAAATAAAATGTCAACAATATACATGTAAGCTCAATTTTGAAATGAATGACCCTGATCAATTACAAGTCCCTGTGGTATTGGTTCGGGAAAAAATTCCCAACATTTCCCCGGCAGTGCGGAGGAAGGCACGTGTGCTTCTACTATTTACTTCCGGAATATGGTATTAAATATGGCTCACAGAGACAGTCATAGTGCATGGCCATCCAGTTTATTTATCCTGCCTAATTGGCTAATGGGACCTGACAAGCAAAGAAATTTGCATAAATAGGCTGCGCCTCAGTTCATTTTATAGAACAGCCAATTGTTATTCTTTTAGAGGTGTGTGACTAAATGGTTGTGCAGTTAAGCCGGGATCAGCCATATGCCATATGCATTTATTTCTAAAGCCCTATTCTGACTATCCCAGTTTGACATTTCGGTAGTGCCCGGGTTTGCAAACAGGGGCGAACCATGTTGAACAGGGTAGCAACCGTAGCAGCACCGGGTGAATCGGGATAAATGGCTAACAGGTTCGATAAAAGATATGGAGAACCGGCTTAATCTGGGGATAATGAACCGGGACACCGCCAGGACTTTCCGGCAACGACTGTATCTCTACCGTGATAAACCATGGTTTACAGGGTGTGATAAAGGCTACGAGAAAGCAAGCGGGTCCTTGTAATGATTGTTGAAGCCTTTATAACGTCGGCGCAAGGGTACGAACCGAATCAGCCCTAGATGTTGGCAGAGTCGCTTCAATGGTTATAATAAATTATATGGCAGGCAGAGTCCCGGTTACGTCACAGTTAAGGACAGCGAAATTCATGTGAGTTTCTGACTTGTCACGATTTACCGACATGCATTTTTTAGCTAGCTTCTTATTTATCCATATGACGTTATCTGAAGAGACTGGCAGTCTAGTGCATGCGAAATGATGCTGTTTGTGGGTGGGGAAATATGTCAGGAAACAATGTGATTAATGCGCAAGTTCAGCAACATCGACGGACAATAAAAGCTATGCTTACCTCCAAATAAAAGCTTTATAAATCGATATCAACCAGATTAATCCAATATCAGCCTCATTTATCATCATAAAACATTACAAACTACACTCAACATCAACCCGCCATTTTTTGGTAAGGGGGGAATAACTCTAATACAATAGCTAAGGTCACAAACCACTAAATAAATTTGTTCTTTTACTCAATGTAAAGTTACAATAGTCAGTCCCAGGTTGAACTATATTAAAGTCTACGACCAGGTGGCAGACATATATCATATATCAATGAAAAAAAGAGGCTACCAGCATTAAGAAGATACAAAAAACAGGGAGTCGCGTATCATATTTATAAGAACATTTTTGTCCGTCTAACGCCAGTCCGGCCAATTCCAGGTTTTACACTAACCTACTTTCGCTTTGGTATTTTGGCAAAAATCTCAAAATATGTACGATAAGACAGTTTCAATACTGTATTACATCACATACATTTATATACACAAAGCCCATAAACTCATTCACAGTTAAGTGTAACGAAAAAAAACGAAAAAAAAGGGTTTTTTTGGAAAATTTATATTTTTCTTTCTACTTGTCTTTTTTTCGTTTTCAATGATACATTTACCTGTGAACCCAATAAGATGATTCCATTCCTACCTTGTCAAAGCATACTACACACAATCACTTATCACAAGTTTCTATAGGGACTCATCATCATCTTCATTAATCGCATCCCTCAGTTTGAGTATTTTCGCGATGTGTTCACACGTGCACAGCTGTCAGGCACTTTTACATAGAGGGTCTACAGAGTTTTTTCAAAAGAAAGTCTCATGTTTGTGTACAGTTAAAATCACGTTAAAAACGAAGCAGTTGGCTAGTTCTGAATACACAGCGACTTGGGGAGACTGTTCCAGAGGACGATACTTGCTGGAAAGAAGCTGTGTGGCAGTTGAGAGCTGTGTAAGCTGTATGTGGTTATGCCTGGGTCTTACTATTTGAGGAGTTGGTAACCTACTCAGTAGACTACACTAAATTTTTGTGAAAATGTAATTACAAAACTTTGTCATACAAATACACTTGAAATGATTGGTTTATCATTGGGAAAATCTCTGGGAAAGCAGCACATTACAAGGGTAATCACTAAACATCAAGGTTGTTGAGCTGTGAAAGTTTGAAGCAATTCCGCCCAACGTTTTGTGACGAGTTCAACACGTACCCAAGATTTGCGGCGGATCTCCAATACTTCACTAAGAATTAAACCAACAATTGCAATAAATACTAGTCGTCCGTCAGATTTCCCACTTGTATATTGTGAATAAAGTTAGTGGGGAACGAAACTTAAAAATAGGCCAAAATGTAAAAATAAGAATACATAGTACATTGTATTATATATAGATCTACTTGTTTCTGCTTGCACTGCTAAAGTCACATGACCTCAGAAGCAGATAGTTAGTTTGACTGTGATCCATCTGCCGACACACAGTATACACTACGTATATAGCTACAGACTACATGTGTACACTTCTACTTCCGTACCTAGCTATACATATTCAAATACATTATGCATTCCATAAAACTAATTAGTTCAACTAAATATATTCAAACATACCTCAAGGCGCGCATCCACATTTCTTCTTTTTCCAACACTAACACCTGTTACCAACCTACCTTCAACTCAATGCCATCATATTCAAATTACCTCCTAGCCTAACCTAAAGGGAGGTCACTGTGTTCAACTCACACCCATACATTTAGTGTACTTTCACCCCAAAACCGCGCGCAAATCTGACAGCTAACATATTCCCTATTTTCGTATTTCAATTCACGCACTACATACCAATTATCGCTCCAAAACAATCCATTACAATATCTATCAAACCCATAAACCACTACAAAACACACCAAATTCGAATATTCCCCACTTTGACCCTGGCCATTCCATATGCGGCTACAAATATCTTGTCAATTTCACTTGTTAATCTACTCTGCTGCACAGGGGAGGTAACTGTGTTGGTCAATTTTATTGCTCTTCAAACGTAGTAGTCGCCCTTCAGCATAGACTGTCAATTCTACCGGTCTGACAGAATCATTCGTCCCAAAAACATTCGTTCTTATATTGAATAAATTCATATACATGCATGCTGTCTCAATAAGACCAAAAACGTACACTTGTCAGCACTGTTTATTACAATGACAGAATAGCAGCTGCTTATAACTGTCTGCTGCATAGTATGTTTATTCAGGTATACCACATTGCTCTTTAACCGTACTCAATTATAACACTTCAGCATAGACTTTGTCAATTCTAGTAATTATAGCATGGCAGACGAAATCGCATGAAAGCGATACATGGATAACATCAGGAATGAGGTGTCGAATGTGATTTATATAACTTGTTTCACAATTGACCTTACATAAATCAGTTAAACCTAAACTACAAACTCAAAATTGAGATGAATATCTCATTGTGTGTTAATTGCGTGCTACAAATTAGCTGTAAACATGTAACTTGATATATAAGTACACTATCGATTGGATGGTTTAAAATCTTCCTGTTTACCATTACAAAGTTGAATAACTATCCTGATTAAAAAGCAATTAAGACAAACAACTACATTTTACCTCAACTGGACTGTACATTTGTAACTCAATCTTGAGTTTGAAGACAATTCTAGACATTCTACCTTGTGATTGATCGACACTTATTATTGAAGGAACATAACACAAGGGAAAACACACATCAAGGATATAAGTAAAACTGTATCTGAAGTGCTTAGCTAAAAATTGGAAATAAAACAACATAAATCAACTTGAAATAACAAACCAACAATTCGAATCAAGAATGAAGTCATTTTGGATTATTGTTCTGATAGTGATTATTTCTGGGACGAATAAAGGTAACTACAGTAGCTCTTTCTTAAGCTAAAAACGTATAAATAACTATAAATAGGGAGTATTTTACATATGTAAATATTTGCCTGTGCCTCCGTAGATCAGTGGCTAGCGCGTGTCGTCTAAGCTGGAGATCCATGTTCAAATTCGAGTAGTGGCAAAAAGCTGACTGGCAAGTAAATGCTTTACCAGGTCGAATCAGCTGACTGGCAAACAAATCCTATGTCTAGGTCAGATCTACTGAGCTAATTTCCATTAATTGTTCAATTGCTAACAATTAGGACTATATTTCTACCGCAGTTTATTTGTTACAACAAAATGCTACAACGCATAAACATACACTTAATTCACATTATTGTTTCAGGTTAAACCCTGCATTGGTTTTCTTTTGCACATATTTTATCTTCCGCATGGTTGGTTACAAGTATTTGATCTAAAACTATTGTTTCTGTAGTACGATTCTTTGTACAGATTCAGATATCTTGGGCTATGCCTACAAAGGCACAATAACGTATGTCAGTAATACAGTGACAAAAATATAATATATTATAAAACTCGTCGGTTCAATTGTAAAAAAATGACTGACGTGGTACAAATAAAATCCCGTGCAGTGAATTGGTGTGACGAAACGTGACAAGATACATGTATCAAAGTACCTAAATCAGTGACATACATGTACAGTCAGTAATGAAATCGATGAAAAATGGAATGGAAAAGTATGTATAAATATAAAATACATGTAAGTGGATATATCCAAAGGTTATGTCACTGATCCTATAAAATCCTGCATAATGTCAGTAAAACAACGAAATTTTTCAAAAAAAGTTCACACAGTAACTTTAGTCTAATTTGAATATGATGAACAACTTTCACAAAAATGCATAGAAGCGTTCTTGAGATATGAACATTTACAAACATTGCCGCAAGTCCGACGTCCAAGACGTCATAATCACGTAACTTGCTGATACCTATTCAACCCGAAAGACATCATTCCTTGTGATTCATAACGACTCCTGAATGCATGCACACATTCTCATGTCCTTTAAAAAGGCGCAACCTATCTTACACTTACTCCCTGTGTGTTTAAATCATTTCTAATTGTCCTCTAAATAGTCCCACAGCTAAAACATTAACTCATCACATAGTGATCGCATCTATGAACCTTGAGCAGAATTGACGGCGTCATAAATACTCGTGGTATTCATTTCGGATCTACCACAAACCGTTCTTACTGCACTATGTTGACAATACCCCACCCCTTATGATATTATACTACACGTACACAAGACTATAATGCCGTCGTGTGTAACGCAAAGTTTCAGTAGGGGAATTTCATAACTTTTATGAAAAGTGCTACGCGCAGCGACTTTTTTTCACGAATCTGCAGTGTTTTCACTTATAGTTTACAGTACATTAAAAGTATTTTGCAAGTTTCAAACTAGAGTGACGCAAATGAATTTTTAACAGCAGACACAGAATATTTCTTTTATCACGTCACATAATAATCGTCTGCTTTCGATAATTATTTATTATAATAACGCAATAAAGAAACTGATTAAGAGCTTGATGAAAAAATATCGTAATTTTCGTGTGCGGCGACATGACGTCATAGGTTTATTTTGAATGTACATACAATCAGACTATATGTTAATCGAATAATGCAGCACGTTTAATAGTAATCAGATTTGAATTACATGAACTGCACATTGTGATATCGTTTTTATACAAATAAACCAGATGAGGAGTGACATTATTTTTAGCTCACCTGACAAGGTGAGCTTTTGTGATCACTCTTCGTCCGTCGTCTGTCGTCCGTCGGCCGTCCGTCAACAATTTGCTTGTGTCTACTCTAGAAGCAACATCTTTTATCCAATCTTCATGAAACTTGGTCAGATTGTTGTTCCCTATAAAATCTAGGCCAAGTTTGAAACTGGATTATGTGGGATCACAAAGTAGGTCACTAGGTCAAATCTTAGTAAAACCTTGTGTTCACTCCAGAGGTCACTATTTTGATCCACTCTTCATGAAACTTTGTCATAATGTTGTTTTCTATGAAATCAAGGCCAAGTTCGAAACAGGGTCATGTTGGGTTAAATACTAGGTCACTATGTCAAATCTTAGAACAATCTTGTGTTCACCCCAGATGTCACCATGTTGATCCAATCTTCTTGAAACTTGGCCAGAATGTTGTTCCCAATGCAATTCAGGCCAAGTTTAAATCTTGGCCATGTGGAGTCAAGAACTAGGTCACTAGGTCAAATCGTAGAAAAAACCTTGTGCTCACTCTAGGGACCCCTGTTTTTGATCCAATCATCATGAAATATGCTCAGAATATAAGTTGAACTGATACCTAGAACAACAGGTGATCGGCCCTCTTGTTGGATACATAATTAATAATGTAGTATATATAAATAATAAAGTCAATATGACCTTGTGACATTTGTTAATGTATAGTACATGTATACACTTGTGGAGTAGAAACATTATTCGACTTTTATCCATTATGATCGGTATATGTTTCATTTTCAGTTACAGGAGAACAAGCTCAACATTGTAAGGTCAACAGTTGTCCATGTTGTGCAAGTGCACCTGATGGAGGAAGTAACGTCTGCATGAGTAATCATTATTGTCGATACGGTTGTAAAGATGGGTATTATGGCGGGTATTGTTACAATATATGTCCGGACTATTGCACAAGATGTGCTCGTGAATTCGGTGTTAGCAGTAAAGGAGATTACAAGAAATGTTACCTATGTGCTGAGGGTTACTATAATGGTACAGGTGTGACAGACTGCTCCACACCCTGTCCTACAAACTGCAAGAACAATAGATGTGACAAGAGTACCGGACGTTGTCTCGATGGGTGTACGAGTGACGGATGGACGGGAGACAAGTGTGACAAATGTGCTAGTGGCTACTATGGTGGCAGCTGTGTTCCTTGTCCGGTATATTGTAAAGATGATATATGTCATACGAATAATGGTGGGTGCACGAATGGATGTAAAGATGCGCAGTTCACTGGTTCAAAGTGCGACCAATGTCAGGCAGGTAAATACGGTGAAAATTGCGATGAAACTTGTCCAGCACATTGCCGCGATGAAGTATGTGGACGAAATGATGGCTTTTGTACCAATGGGTGTATAGGTAATTTTGACGGGGATAAGTGCGATGTGTGCAAACCTAATTATTATGGAGAGAATTGTAATCAATGGTGTTCAAACTGCCTCAGTGGACAATGTGACAGAAATACCGGTGTCTGTGATAACTGTGTTGGTGGTTACTATGGACAGTATTGTAACATTACATGTTCAAGTGGATGTAAGAATAGCCAATGCTACCGATACAATGCTTTTTGCACACAAGGATGTCGAAGTCGCTATTCAGGTGACAAATGTTGTGTAAGCAACAACAACTGTGAACTATGCGACACCGTTTCAACATGTTCCAAATGTAAAAATGGTTACTACGGAACGTCGTGTGGACAAACATGCCCTGGTAAATGCGCTGGTGGTTGCGATAAAATATCGGGCGATTGTTCCACATGTAAGAATGGTTTCCATGGCAATAAGTGTACAGAAGCTTGCCCTAAACAATGCCTGGACTCAAAATGTGGCCAACAATCCGGTCAGTGTAGTGCATGTTATATCGGTTACTATGGCGACAGTTGTAACAGAACGTGTCCAGTTACCTGCCTGAACAATTTTTGTTATCAAAATGGTGGAAAATGTGGCGACTGTGTTGTTGGCCACCACGGTGTGTGGTGTGACCTTGACTGTACAACATACTGTATCAATGAGACATGTATCCAAGAGACAGGTGCCTGTTTGTACGGATGTAAGGAAGAATACAAGGACAAATGTACTCAAAACAACGGTAAGTGGTACTTTCCTGTTAACTCTTAGTTGTTCATTTTTATGGTTGGTCTCGTGACTTCTGGCTGAAACTTGTAATATGTAGGTTATCTTGTGCTCGTTTATGTGTCTTTTATATCCCGCTTTGTCGATTGAGTGAGCAATCGTGTATGTTTGGTCTATTGCCAGAATACATGTATATTTTACAATACGTAAAGGCAACGGTGATATAATGCCATTTGCATTGTACAAAGACCGAGGTGATCAGAATGTCTATTACATTGCACAAAGGCTAAGGTGATCAGAATTTCTGTTGTAGTACATTAACTTAGGCCATGGTGACCACTATTTCTCTATCAAGTCTTGAAATCTGAGATTAGTATCAGACTGTCGAGTACTGCTCCCCTTCCGATTTGGATTTTAAATGGCAAGATGTAAATGCCGAACAAAGTTTTTATTTGTCAGTCAGCTTTCTGCTGTCATGCATTTGTATGTGAGTGCCACCGCCCGGATTTGAACCCGGTCGCCCGATTCGACGACACACGCACTAACCACTAAGCTACAGAGGGATAATTCGAATAAGCAATATTTCTTAACCTTTGAACATTATCATCATCATCATGTCAACATAATAATTTATTATGTAACGTAGATCTACACTAGGACATATAATTTTATTTAAAACCAGTGACATATTATTACAGTGGTTGCCAATGACAACGTTGGAACAATACTAGGTGGCGTTGTTGGAGGACTTTTTGTCGTCATTATTATACTGATGGGCTGTTTGATTCATTCAAGGTAGGAAATTTGAAGACATTATTTGAACAGTTTAACCATTCACGCATTAAAAGCCTAATTTAGATGCCCACATTTTTGGATGGTTGGATGGTGTACCTCATCTTTATTTGAAATAGGCGGATGAACATTTTGGTTTGACATGAAGAAACGAGACCATTGTTTTATGGGACCTTAGGAATTAATTGAATTACTCATTAATGAAAAATATAAGATTCGATGATATTGGGCATCAACATAAGTGAGTGTTCAGTGTTGACACTGTATGTACTCATCAGTGAACTCACCACGCGGCTACGGAATTATGTTCCAAACTACAATTTTGACTCCCCTCAAATTTTCACTCATTCAATGTAACAGTCTGATATATTAAAAAGGTGAACATTTTGGGAAGTCAAAACTGTAGTTTGTGATATAATTTCGTAGTCATGGGGTCAATTCAAACATTAGTAAAACAAAATAAATGTATGACCAATTAGTCTACTTTAAATAACAAGAATTGTATTTGTATAAAATTTCATTCATATCTACAACGAAGCTCCTATATTTATTGCAGGTGTCGATCAAAAGGAACCAAAGAAAACATTGAACAAGAACCAAATAACGGTACGTTCTTTTCACAAGTTTGATATTTGTAATATTGTTGATATGAATGTCTAATGAAATACATGTGTATAGATCTACAAGAAACTTCGGGGCGTGACAAGTAAACACTAAGTATTCTATCTCTATAGAGATCACGCCTCGACGATTGTTGTACATCTATAATAGTATGCCCTGAAAACAACTAATAACTCAACAATAAAAGCAACTATCCGCGATTGCAAACATTACATACGTACAATAAGTATAGGTTAAAGATCATATGTAAAATTTATAAACAAATAAGTACTGCGGTTGCTATCGCTCCCTTGCACTAATTTGTTTATAATTCTAATAAGTAATCTATAACCGGCTTATAGTTTACCCGCCCACTTTTAGACAACCCTTTGCATGCAAGCAATAACATGCCCATTTATGAATTAATGGAAGTGTAGTGGCACAAAATTGCTTGTATGATTGCTGATAGAAAATCAGTAAAATTTGGAGGGGAGGCGGGTCTAGTTTTCCATATTTGGAATCGGCAAAATTATTCTTATAAACAGATTTACTAAATAATTATTATGCCCATTGAAAATCCCTGACTTTTAATCGGACAAAGAAGTAGGGTTAACTATAAGTATACAATTCGTCACATATGTGACATGTACACAAGTTCATTATTTCTCCATTTTACAGTTGATGAACTGGAAGCACATGATTATGAAGGATTAGACGAAGAATTGAAGATAGAGAAGACAGTGTATTCAGATCTACAGTCAGACGGAGAATATGTTAACACTCAAATATAAGATACAGGACTAAGACGGAGAATATGTTAACACTCAAATATAAGATACACAGTTAAGACGGAAAATATGTTAACACTCAAATATAAGATACACAATTAAGACGGAAAATATGTTAACACTCAAATATAAGATACACAATTAAGACGGAGAATATACGGAAGTGATGCAATCCTTATATCGATTTACCGGTACCGCGACTGCGCGCTTCAATACACTTACGCACATGGAACCAACTAGTTTGAATAATATTTAAACCAAAACGGGTTTCTTTGAACAATGTTTAAACAGAGAACAGTTCCCAGCGCGTAAGCGTATTGGAGCGCGCAGTCGTGGTACCGGTAAATCGATATTTGGATAGCATCACTTCCGTTGGTTTAGATTATGACTGCTGAGCTGCCTTGTTGTATTTACTAGGTCTACGTTCTTTTTTCATGTAAGTTCATCAAATCGACGACACTGTGTGCCTGTGCGAAATATGACTCTTAAGTACATTACACAAAGATGTGACGTTTATGAAACATAGTAATCACAATCAAGCAATAGATAAAACTGAAACTTAAACTGTGAGCTTAAGATGACCTATTTTAGACCAGTAAAACAAACGCATTGTGTGAATTACATACTCAGTATCAATACATATGAGTGTTGCATCATTATATACATTGGCTATACAAATATAGTATGATTGCGGTATCATAACATGCACCTTCCCTGTCCGATTTCCATATATCCTTTTTGGCTACATCAATATACAATTATATTAATCATAATCGTTGGATATATCAAAATGTCTGACAGTTGTATCATTTTATGCGTTTGCTACATCAATATATACGTAATCACCGTTTAATCATTATATTCATTAGTTACATCAATAAATGTGACCCACCCGTTATAGAATCATATGCGTTGGCTATAACAATGCTAGATTAATTTACGTGACTGTTTCATCATTACATATTCTTTGGCCTCATCAAAGTACGAGTATATGACCGTTTAATCATTGTTTGCATATATTGATGAAATAAGGGTGACATTTATACATTGTGTAGCCATCACATGTGACGATACAACAGTCACAGGCATTGGTGTAGCAAGCATGCGTTATGGTGAAACGGTCACATACATAAGATACACAATTAAGACGGAGAATATGTCAACACTCAAATATAACATACGCAATTAAGACGGAGAATATGTTAACACTCAAATATAAGATACATAATTAAGACGGAAAATATGTTAACACTCAAAAATAAGATACACAATTAAGACGGAGAATATGTTAACACTCAAAAATAAGATACACAGTTAAGACGGAAAATATGTTAGCACTCAAATATAAGATACACAATTAAGACGGAAAATATGTTAACACTCAAATATAAGATACACTATTAAGACAGAGAATATACGATGTCATCGATTTGATGAACTTGCATGAAAAAAGAACGTAGAACTAGTAAATACACCAAGGCAGCTCAGCAGTCATAATCTCAACCAACGGAAGTGATGCAATCCAAATCTCGATTTACCGGTACCACAACGGAATACGTAAACACACACATATAAGATACACAATTAAGTCATGGCATACATAAACACACATAAAAGATACACAATTTAGTCATGGAATACGTAAACACACAAATGTAAGATAAACAATTAAGTCATGGAATACGTCAACAAACATATAAGATACACAATTAAATCATTGAATATGTAAACACACACAAATAAGATACACAAGTAAGTCATGGAATACGTAAACACACACATATAAGATATACAATTAAGTCATGGAATACATAAACACACACATATAAGATACACAATTAAGTCATTGAATACGTAAACACACAAATGTAAGATACACAATTAAGCTGGAGGATTTGTAAATGCACAAAAATTAGATACACATTTAAGACGGAGAATGAATTAATGAGCAAATCTTGCACAGGCGGATCCAAGGCGGCGGACCCGGCGTACCCCCTGTCCTAAAATTGCAAAAGTAAAGTTTTTTGTGTCTGAAATATTCTGGTTATCTGTAATTTGCGCATTTGGAAATGCATAGGAAAGAGTAGATTACAGTCTATATACTTTAGGTGTGGGTAATCCATATTCACATGTTTTTTTGTTAACAGCATTTGATGTATGTTTGCGCATACATGTATTCGTAAGTGTTCAGATATAAATTGTTTCACAATTTTGGTAATAAGAAGATGATTATAAGTCTTTATTTTGTAAATCATCTTGCACTTCATCTTACTTTAGTGCTTGCCCAAGTGACGAAATACTGAGAATTAACCTTAATGGTTTAGTAAGGATTATTTAACATAGAAATGACAAAGTCTACAAGTAATATACATGTAATGAGCTAGGACAAACTTTATCTTGAGGTGGCAATACGACGTATGGCTCCTTGTTCTGACATCGCGAACCTTGCCCCTGGTCCCACGACTCGTGACCATCAGGATTATTTTACGTTCATTTTAAGTGCGCATTCGCCTACTCAAAATAGTCAATAAGTTCATTGCTATTTCTGATGGAATATTTTACAAGATCTGTATTAACAGCTTATAAGTGCAGTGTATAGGCTTTGGAGACAACAAGCATAGTTTATTTTCCAGACAGAATAGTCCTCCTCCAGGGTGCCGTTTTATCAAAGTACTTACGTATTTGCGTAAACTTACGTTCAGATTTAGATTCAGTATAACCATTTAACAACTACACATTGGGGACATATATTGTTTGTGGGAATTCATTAAATAAACCTTTATTAGTATATCAGCTCTATTTACCACATTTTATAGATGTAAAGGTATTATAAAGAAATTAAATTAAATTTGACCATAAGTTTAGGATTTCCGTAAGTTCGTTGATAAAACAGTGCCCAGATCTCCACCCTTATATGTAGGCACAGATAGAATTTTACCGTTATAATCAGTGTGACACATGAATATTCATATTCAGACAATAGAGTTAGGGTCAGTTGTGTCTGCATATGAATACTAAACCTGTCTAACTAGACCAGAGTTGTTTGTACCTACATGTAAATTAAGGGGACAACCATAGTTCCGGAAATCAACTATAATATCAGTCTAGTTTTTAGAAACGGTGTTTTATCGCCAGAGTGATCACATTCTTCAAACGGCATATAAATGTATAAGATAAAACAAATATAATACGTTCATTACTTGACTTGAAAATTTTTGCTATAACGTTGGTGTACATACTTTACCATTTGCTTTTATGCGTTTATATGTTTTACGGCTTTAATAAAAGCCAATTTTCAACTCAGCTACCTGTTTGTTATTGTTCTACCAGCTTCACAAACTCTATGGAGTACCTTTACCGACGTAGAATATAATGAAATCAAAGTACTGAAAGTACTGATGGAAGGCGATACTCCAGGACATGACCTGGACCCGAAATTACAACCAATACTTACACTCTGCACTCAAATATTGAAAATCAAAACCACGACCTCTGGAGTGAACACAAGGTTTTTCTAAGATTTGATCTAGTGACCTAGTTTTTGACCCCACATGACCCAGTTACAAACTTGCTTTAGATTCCATGGAGAACAACATTGTGACCAAGTTTCATGAAGATCCTATCAAAATTGTGAATTCTGGTGTGAACACTAGGTTTTTCTAAGATTTGACCTAGTGACCTAGGTTTTCACCCCACATGACCCAGTTTCAAACTTGATCTAGATTTTATAGAGAACAACATTCTGATCAAGTTTCATGATAATTGGATCAAAACCACGACCTCTGGAGTGAACACGAGGTTTTTCTAAGATTTGACCTAGTGACCTAGTTTTTGACCCCACATAACCCAGCATTGAACTTGTCCTAGATTCCATAGAGAACAACATTGTGACCAAGTTTCATGAAGATACAATCAAAATTGTAACCTCTGGTGTGAACACTAGGTTTTTCTAAGATTTGACCTAGTGACCTAGGTTTTGACCCCACATGACCCAGTTTCAAACTTGATCTAGATTTCATTGAGAACAACATTCTGATCAAGTTTCATGATAATTGGATCAAAACCACGACCTCTGGAGTGAACAAGAGGTTTTTCTAAGATTTGACCTGGTGACCTAGTTTTTGACCCAACATGACCCAGTTTCACCTTGGCCTAGATTTCATAAAGAACAACATTCTGATCAAGTTTCATGATGATTGGATCAAAACCACGACCTCTGGAGTGAACACAAGGTTTTTCTAAGATTTGACCTAGTGACCTAGTTTTTTACCTCACATAACCCAGTTTTGAACTTGGCCTAGACTTCATGCAGAACAACATTCTGACCAAGTTTCATGAAGGTTGGATGGAATTGGTGACCTCTAGAGTGTACACAATGTTCTTATAAGATTTGACCTAGTGACCTAGTTTTTGACCCGCATGACCCAGTTCCAAACTTGTCCTAGATTTCGTGGAGAACAACACCTCAAAATTGAAAACTAACTGACTGACTGACTGACTGACTGACTGACTGACTGACTGACTGACTGACTGACTGACTGACTGACTGACTGACTGACTGACTGACTGACTGACTGACTGACTGACTGACTGACTGACTGACTGACTGACAGACATGTGCAACTAATATACCCACTCATCCAAGATGGGGGGATAATAGATCACTAGGAAATGAAGGTAAGACTTACGTGGTTGGTTGGTAAATGGTTGCACTGGTATTTCAAGACTTTGTTTATTATGATTGTTCCCTGAAATCAAATATTACAAATAATATGAACTAAGGCACATTTAATAAATATTGGATAACTGCAATTGGCTATAGTGCGCCCAGGATAATGTAATGTTTACAAATATTGACCGGATTGGTCTAAACATTGACCGGATCGGTCTATTGTTGCAAACTTGGTTACTTAAATAACATCATACGGTCAAGTACATACTAAAATAACACTGATCAATTGCAACACTTCATTTCTCCACCTATGTGGATTATTCCGAATATTCCCGCCTATCTTGTTATCCTGGGCGCACTACATATTTTTAGATATACACTGACTAAATTATAAGTTGAAATTAGATGTGATACGGAGATAGTTATCAGCAATTGGTCACGATTTTTCTCTCTTATTTAGGACCAAAAACATTACCGTAGGTCCCCGTGTATTGGTCGTGGTCGTGTATAGCACGCATGTAAAAAATGAAAGAAAATAAATTCTATATACATCAATAATTATTCTAAAACTTAGCTTGGCAACGTAACAACTATATAATCCAAACTGGGACTTGAACCCAGACAGCCTGGTGGTGAACCAGTATAGTCATACATTTGACCATTTGGATGAGCAGTATATGTTGCAATGTCACCTGGCTATGTTTTTTTCCCAAATAAATCCCTTATAAATATTACATATTACTGACATTTTATGATTTAGCTATAAATTATATTACATAATATGACTGGACTTCCTGATAGTTCCCAATGCAAACATACCCTGACGATTACAAATCAACGCGGACAGTTTCAAGTCGCACAGGACCAATGACCAAATTGTCGGACTCCTGGGACAAAATAAATAGGTTATTAATTCGGCTTCGGCTAAACTGTTCAATAACCCAAGAATGCTTAGGCCAAGGATATTCACAAGTTACACGGAGGCTTGCCAGGAACATCAGATGACCCCTATTGGTTTTGAGGTCAAAGGTCACGGTCACTGTGACAATGTTTAACAACCATCTTTGTTTTCCATTCAACTTTATTGTCTTAGATTTCTAAGGTGAAAACAAATTTAGGTGTTCGTTTTGTTTCCAGATTATACATCTTTCGCACATGTAACGAAAACAACATTAGGTAACTCACCAACGTCGGGTCCCAAGTCCCGAGTGTAAAAGCAGGAGGGCCTATAGTTTTCTATTTTATTATCAGTGAAATAAAAGACTACATAATGAAAGTACTTGTTCAACAACAAGGAAAGCCATCTTTTACCATGTGCACAGTAATTGTTGTTTGGCTGTAGGAACAGTAAGATGAAACCCCAAGATAGGCAGTGTCTCAGTTCATAATAGTACTGCTAGATGCATCAGGGATTTCATAGTAGTCAGTAGGCTAACTATAGTTATAGTGAATTTCAAAGCAGCGAAGCTGGCGAAATCGCAAGAAGGGATCGCGAGTGAGAAAATTCACCTAAAACTTTCATCCACTTAACATCATATTCTGTGTGAAATTGTTATAGTAATTAAGACTAACAATGGAGTTGTCGTCATATCGATTCGTTGTCGTCTAGACGTGCTGAAACCCGAACATGTCCGACCACATATGACGGCACTAAATAAGTTGACCAACGACTTGGGACCGAATGCTTAACCGTTATTTATCAGTGTTTGGCAAGTATTGCTAAAGCGTGACCAAAGGCCACCTATTTTGACCATTATTGTTACAGCCTAGCATTTTACCGACTATTTTACTCACTACAGCAGGCCCTTCCTTCCATAGGTATAAAAAGGGAAGTAACTGTGCATTAAGTGTCTTCCAGGCGTTCATAAGAAATGGATGAAAAGAAAATACAATCGTGAAAATCAGCGACAGAAAGTTGATTTATTCTATGATTTAAGTACTCATTTCTGTAACCGAGGAAAGTTACATGGTTATACAATGCACCTCCGAAGACTGAAATCCTACGTAATTATCTTGTCGTCTTCTCGATTCATACTGTATTTCAAATAAAATGTCAACAATATACATGTAAGCTCAATTTTGAAATGAATGACCCTGATCAATTACAAGTCCCTGTGGTATTGGTTCGGGAAAAAATTCCCAACATTTCCCCGGCAGTGCGGAGGAAGGCACGTGTGCTTCTACTATTTACTTCCGGAATATGGTATTAAATATGGCTCACAGAGACAGTCATAGTGCATGGCCATCCAGTTTATTTATCCTGCCTAATTGGCTAATGGGACCTGACAAGCAAAGAAATTTGCATAAATAGGCTGCGCCTCAGTTCATTTTATAGAACAGCCAATTGTTATTCTTTTAGAGGTGTGTGACTAAATGGTTGTGCAGTTAAGCCGGGATCAGCCATATGCCATATGCATTTATTTCTAAAGCCCTATTCTGACTATCCCAGTTTGACATTTCGGTAGTGCCCGGGTTTGCAAACAGGGGCGAACCATGTTGAACAGGGTAGCAACCGTAGCAGCACCGGGTGAATCGGGATAAATGGCTAACAGGTTCGATAAAAGATATGGAGAACCGGCTTAATCTGGGGATAATGAACCGGGACACCGCCAGGACTTTCCGGCAACGACTGTATCTCTACCGTGATAAACCATGGTTTACAGGGTGTGATAAAGGCTACGAGAAAGCAAGCGGGTCCTTGTAATGATTGTTGAAGCCTTTATAACGTCGGCGCAAGGGTACGAACCGAATCAGCCCTAGATGTTGGCAGAGTCGCTTCAATGGTTATAATAAATTATATGGCAGGCAGAGTCCCGGTTACGTCACAGTTAAGGACAGCGAAATTCATGTGAGTTTCTGACTTGTCACGATTTACCGACATGCATTTTTTAGCTAGCTTCTTATTTATCCATATGACGTTATCTGAAGAGACTGGCAGTCTAGTGCATGCGAAATGATGCTGTTTGTGGGTGGGGAAATATGTCAGGAAACAATGTGATTAATGCGCAAGTTCAGCAACATCGACGGACAATAAAAGCTATGCTTACCTCCAAATAAAAGCTTTATAAATCGATATCAACCAGATTAATCCAATATCAGCCTCATTTATCATCATAAAACATTACAAACTACACTCAACATCAACCCGCCATTTTTTGGTAAGGGGGGAATAACTCTAATACAATAGCTAAGGTCACAAACCACTAAATAAATTTGTTCTTTTACTCAATGTAAAGTTACAATAGTCAGTCCCAGGTTGAACTATATTAAAGTCTACGACCAGGTGGCAGACATATATCATATATCAATGAAAAAAAGAGGCTACCAGCATTAAGAAGATACAAAAAACAGGGAGTCGCGTATCATATTTATAAGAACATTTTTGTCCGTCTAACGCCAGTCCGGCCAATTCCAGGTTTTACACTAACCTACTTTCGCTTTGGTATTTTGGCAAAAATCTCAAAATATGTACGATAAGACAGTTTCAATACTGTATTACATCACATACATTTATATACACAAAGCCCATAAACTCATTCACAGTTAAGTGTAACGAAAAAAAACGAAAAAAAAGGGTTTTTTTGGAAAATTTATATTTTTCTTTCTACTTGTCTTTTTTTCGTTTTCAATGATACATTTACCTGTGAACCCAATAAGATGATTCCATTCCTACCTTGTCAAAGCATACTACACACAATCACTTATCACAAGTTTCTATAGGGACTCATCATCATCTTCATTAATCGCATCCCTCAGTTTGAGTATTTTCGCGATGTGTTCACACGTGCACAGCTGTCAGGCACTTTTACATAGAGGGTCTACAGAGTTTTTTCAAAAGAAAGTCTCATGTTTGTGTACAGTTAAAATCACGTTAAAAACGAAGCAGTTGGCTAGTTCTGAATACACAGCGACTTGGGGAGACTGTTCCAGAGGACGATACTTGCTGGAAAGAAGCTGTGTGGCAGTTGAGAGCTGTGTAAGCTGTATGTGGTTATGCCTGGGTCTTACTATTTGAGGAGTTGGTAACCTACTCAGTAGACTACACTAAATTTTTGTGAAAATGTAATTACAAAACTTTGTCATACAAATACACTTGAAATGATTGGTTTATCATTGGGAAAATCTCTGGGAAAGCAGCACATTACAAGGGTAATCACTAAACATCAAGGTTGTTGAGCTGTGAAAGTTTGAAGCAATTCCGCCCAACGTTTTGTGACGAGTTCAACACGTACCCAAGATTTGCGGCGGATCTCCAATACTTCACTAAGAATTAAACCAACAATTGCAATAAATACTAGTCGTCCGTCAGATTTCCCACTTGTATATTGTGAATAAAGTTAGTGGGGAACGAAACTTAAAAATAGGCCAAAATGTAAAAATAAGAATACATAGTACATTGTATTATATATAGATCTACTTGTTTCTGCTTGCACTGCTAAAGTCACATGACCTCAGAAGCAGATAGTTAGTTTGACTGTGATCCATCTGCCGACACACAGTATACACTACGTATATAGCTACAGACTACATGTGTACACTTCTACTTCCGTACCTAGCTATACATATTCAAATACATTATGCATTCCATAAAACTAATTAGTTCAACTAAATATATTCAAACATACCTCAAGGCGCGCATCCACATTTCTTCTTTTTCCAACACTAACACCTGTTACCAACCTACCTTCAACTCAATGCCATCATATTCAAATTACCTCCTAGCCTAACCTAAAGGGAGGTCACTGTGTTCAACTCACACCCATACATTTAGTGTACTTTCACCCCAAAACCGCGCGCAAATCTGACAGCTAACATATTCCCTATTTTCGTATTTCAATTCACGCACTACATACCAATTATCGCTCCAAAACAATCCATTACAATATCTATCAAACCCATAAACCACTACAAAACACACCAAATTCGAATATTCCCCACTTTGACCCTGGCCATTCCATATGCGGCTACAAATATCTTGTCAATTTCACTTGTTAATCTACTCTGCTGCACAGGGGAGGTAACTGTGTTGGTCAATTTTATTGCTCTTCAAACGTAGTAGTCGCCCTTCAGCATAGACTGTCAATTCTACCGGTCTGACAGAATCATTCGTCCCAAAAACATTCGTTCTTATATTGAATAAATTCATATACATGCATGCTGTCTCAATAAGACCAAAAACGTACACTTGTCAGCACTGTTTATTACAATGACAGAATAGCAGCTGCTTATAACTGTCTGCTGCATAGTATGTTTATTCAGGTATACCACATTGCTCTTTAACCGTACTCAATTATAACACTTCAGCATAGACTTTGTCAATTCTAGTAATTATAGCATGGCAGACGAAATCGCATGAAAGCGATACATGGATAACATCAGGAATGAGGTGTCGAATGTGATTTATATAACTTGTTTCACAATTGACCTTACATAAATCAGTTAAACCTAAACTACAAACTCAAAATTGAGATGAATATCTCATTGTGTGTTAATTGCGTGCTACAAATTAGCTGTAAACATGTAACTTGATATATAAGTACACTATCGATTGGATGGTTTAAAATCTTCCTGTTTACCATTACAAAGTTGAATAACTATCCTGATTAAAAAGCAATTAAGACAAACAACTACATTTTACCTCAACTGGACTGTACATTTGTAACTCAATCTTGAGTTTGAAGACAATTCTAGACATTCTACCTTGTGATTGATCGACACTTATTATTGAAGGAACATAACACAAGGGAAAACACACATCAAGGATATAAGTAAAACTGTATCTGAAGTGCTTAGCTAAAAATTGGAAATAAAACAACATAAATCAACTTGAAATAACAAACCAACAATTCGAATCAAGAATGAAGTCATTTTGGATTATTGTTCTGATAGTGATTATTTCTGGGACGAATAAAGGTAACTACAGTAGCTCTTTCTTAAGCTAAAAACGTATAAATAACTATAAATAGGGAGTATTTTACATATGTAAATATTTGCCTGTGCCTCCGTAGATCAGTGGCTAGCGCGTGTCGTCTAAGCTGGAGATCCATGTTCAAATTCGAGTAGTGGCAAAAAGCTGACTGGCAAGTAAATGCTTTACCAGGTCGAATCAGCTGACTGGCAAACAAATCCTATGTCTAGGTCAGATCTACTGAGCTAATTTCCATTAATTGTTCAATTGCTAACAATTAGGACTATATTTCTACCGCAGTTTATTTGTTACAACAAAATGCTACAACGCATAAACATACACTTAATTCACATTATTGTTTCAGGTTAAACCCTGCATTGGTTTTCTTTTGCACATATTTTATCTTCCGCATGGTTGGTTACAAGTATTTGATCTAAAACTATTGTTTCTGTAGTACGATTCTTTGTACAGATTCAGATATCTTGGGCTATGCCTACAAAGGCACAATAACGTATGTCAGTAATACAGTGACAAAAATATAATATATTATAAAACTCGTCGGTTCAATTGTAAAAAAATGACTGACGTGGTACAAATAAAATCCCGTGCAGTGAATTGGTGTGACGAAACGTGACAAGATACATGTATCAAAGTACCTAAATCAGTGACATACATGTACAGTCAGTAATGAAATCGATGAAAAATGGAATGGAAAAGTATGTATAAATATAAAATACATGTAAGTGGATATATCCAAAGGTTATGTCACTGATCCTATAAAATCCTGCATAATGTCAGTAAAACAACGAAATTTTTCAAAAAAAGTTCACACAGTAACTTTAGTCTAATTTGAATATGATGAACAACTTTCACAAAAATGCATAGAAGCGTTCTTGAGATATGAACATTTACAAACATTGCCGCAAGTCCGACGTCCAAGACGTCATAATCACGTAACTTGCTGATACCTATTCAACCCGAAAGACATCATTCCTTGTGATTCATAACGACTCCTGAATGCATGCACACATTCTCATGTCCTTTAAAAAGGCGCAACCTATCTTACACTTACTCCCTGTGTGTTTAAATCATTTCTAATTGTCCTCTAAATAGTCCCACAGCTAAAACATTAACTCATCACATAGTGATCGCATCTATGAACCTTGAGCAGAATTGACGGCGTCATAAATACTCGTGGTATTCATTTCGGATCTACCACAAACCGTTCTTACTGCACTATGTTGACAATACCCCGCCCCTTATGATATTATACTACACGTACACAAGACTATAATGCCGTCGTGTGTAACGCAAAGTTTCAGTAGGGGAATTTCATAACTTTTATGAAAAGTGCTACGCGCAGCGACTTTTTTTCACGAATCTGCAGTGTTTTCACTTATAGTTTACAGTACATTAAAAGTATTTTGCAAGTTTCAAACTAGAGTGACGCAAATGAATTTTTAACAGCAGACACAGAATATTTCTTTTATCACGTCACATAATAATCGTCTGCTTTCGATAATTATTTATTATAATAACGCAATAAAGAAACTGATTAAGAGCTTGATGAAAAAATATCGTAATTTTCGTGTGCGGCGACATGACGTCATAGGTTTATTTTGAATGTACATACAATCAGACTATATGTTAATCGAATAATGCAGCACGTTTAATAGTAATCAGATTTGAATTACATGAACTGCACATTGTGATATCGTTTTTATACAAATAAACCAGATGAGGAGTGACATTATTTTTAGCTCACCTGACAAGGTGAGCTTTTGTGATCACTCTTCGTCCGTCGTCTGTCGTCCGTCGGCCGTCCGTCAACAATTTGCTTGTGTCTACTCTAGAAGCAACATCTTTTATCCAATCTTCATGAAACTTGGTCAGATTGTTGTTCCCTATAAAATCTAGGCCAAGTTTGAAACTGGATTATGTGGGATCACAAAGTAGGTCACTAGGTCAAATCTTAGTAAAACCTTGTGTTCACTCCAGAGGTCACTATTTTGATCCACTCTTCATGAAACTTTGTCATAATGTTGTTTTCTATGAAATCAAGGCCAAGTTCGAAACAGGGTCATGTTGGGTTAAATACTAGGTCACTATGTCAAATCTTAGAACAATCTTGTGTTCACCCCAGATGTCACCATGTTGATCCAATCTTCTTGAAACTTGGCCAGAATGTTGTTCCCAATGCAATTCAGGCCAAGTTTAAATCTTGGCCATGTGGAGTCAAGAACTAGGTCACTAGGTCAAATCGTAGAAAAAACCTTGTGCTCACTCTAGGGACCCCTGTTTTTGATCCAATCATCATGAAATATGCTCAGAATATAAGTTGAACTGATACCTAGAACAACAGGTGATCGGCCCTCTTGTTGGATACATAATTAATAATGTAGTATATATAAATAATAAAGTCAATATGACCTTGTGACATTTGTTAATGTATAGTACATGTATACACTTGTGGAGTAGAAACATTATTCGACTTTTATCCATTATGATCGGTATATGTTTCATTTTCAGTTACAGGAGAACAAGCTCAACATTGTAAGGTCAACAGTTGTCCATGTTGTGCAAGTGCACCTGATGGAGGAAGTAACGTCTGCATGAGTAATCATTATTGTCGATACGGTTGTAAAGATGGGTATTATGGCGGGTATTGTTACAATATATGTCCGGACTATTGCACAAGATGTGCTCGTGAATTCGGTGTTAGCAGTAAAGGAGATTACAAGAAATGTTACCTATGTGCTGAGGGTTACTATAATGGTACAGGTGTGACAGACTGCTCCACACCCTGTCCTACAAACTGCAAGAACAATAGATGTGACAAGAGTACCGGACGTTGTCTCGATGGGTGTACGAGTGACGGATGGACGGGAGACAAGTGTGACAAATGTGCTAGTGGCTACTATGGTGGCAGCTGTGTTCCTTGTCCGGTATATTGTAAAGATGATATATGTCATACGAGTAATGGTGGGTGCACGAATGGATGTAAAGATGCGCAGTTCACTGGTTCAAAGTGCGACCAATGTCAGGCAGGTAAATACGGTGAAAATTGCGATGAAACTTGTCCAGCACATTGCCGCGATGAAGTATGTGGACGAAATGATGGCTTTTGTACCAATGGGTGTATAGGTAATTTTGACGGGGATAAGTGCGATGTGTGCAAACCTAATTATTATGGAGAGAATTGTAATCAATGGTGTTCAAACTGCCTCAGTGGACAATGTGACAGAAATACCGGTGTCTGTGATAACTGTGTTGGTGGTTACTATGGACAGTATTGTAACATTACATGTTCAAGTGGATGTAAGAATAGCCAATGCTACCGATACAATGCTTTTTGCACACAAGGATGTCGAAGTCGCTATTCAGGTGACAAATGTTGTGTAAGCAACAACAACTGTGAACTATGCGACACCGTTTCAACATGTTCCAAATGTAAAAATGGTTACTACGGAACGTCGTGTGGACAAACATGCCCTGGTAAATGCGCTGGTGGTTGCGATAAAATATCGGGCGATTGTTCCACATGTAAGAATGGTTTCCATGGCAATAAGTGTACAGAAGCTTGCCCTAAACAATGCCTGGACTCAAAATGTGGCCAACAATCCGGTCAGTGTAGTGCATGTTATATCGGTTACTATGGCGACAGTTGTAACAGAACGTGTCCAGTTACCTGCCTGAACAATTTTTGTTATCAAAATGGTGGAAAATGTGGCGACTGTGTTGTTGGCCACCACGGTGTGTGGTGTGACCTTGACTGTACAACATACTGTATCAATGAGACATGTATCCAAGAGACAGGTGCCTGTTTGTACGGATGTAAGGAAGAATACAAGGACAAATGTACTCAAAACAACGGTAAGTGGTACTTTCCTGTTAACTCTTAGTTGTTCATTTTTATGGTTGGTCTCGTGACTTCTGGCTGAAACTTGTAATATGTAGGTTATCTTGTGCTCGTTTATGTGTCTTTTATATCCCGCTTTGTCGATTGAGTGAGCAATCGTGTATGTTTGGTCTATTGCCAGAATACATGTATATTTTACAATACGTAAAGGCAACGGTGATATAATGCCATTTGCATTGTACAAAGACCGAGGTGATCAGAATGTCTATTACATTGCACAAAGGCTAAGGTGATCAGAATTTCTGTTGTAGTACATTAACTTAGGCCATGGTGACCACTATTTCTCTATCAAGTCTTGAAATCTGAGATTAGTATCAGACTGTCGAGTACTGCTCCCCTTCCGATTTGGATTTTAAATGGCAAGATGTAAATGCCGAACAAAGTTTTTATTTGTCAGTCAGCTTTCTGCTGTCATGCATTTGTATGTGAGTGCCACCGCCCGGATTTGAACCCGGTCGCCCGATTCGACGACACACGCACTAACCACTAAGCTACAGAGGGATAATTCGAATAAGCAATATTTCTTAACCTTTGAACATTATCATCATCATCATGTCAACATAATAATTTATTATGTAACGTAGATCTACACTAGGACATATAATTTTATTTAAAACCAGTGACATATTATTACAGTGGTTGCCAATGACAACGTTGGAACAATACTAGGTGGCGTTGTTGGAGGACTTTTTGTCGTCATTATTATACTGATGGGCTGTTTGATTCATTCAAGGTAGGAAATTTGAAGACATTATTTGAACAGTTTAACCATTCACGCATTAAAAGCCTAATTTAGATGCCCACATTTTTGGATGGTTGGATGGTGTACCTCATCTTTATTTGAAATAGGCGGATGAACATTTTGGTTTGACATGAAGAAACGAGACCATTGTTTTATGGGACCTTAGGAATTAATTGAATTACTCATTAATGAAAAATATAAGATTCGATGATATTGGGCATCAACATAAGTGAGTGTTCAGTGTTGACACTGTATGTACTCATCAGTGAACTCACCACGCGGCTACGGAATTATGTTCCAAACTACAATTTTGACTCCCCTCAAATTTTCACTCATTCAATGTAACAGTCTGATATATTAAAAAGGTGAACATTTTGGGAAGTCAAAACTGTAGTTTGTGATATAATTTCGTAGTCATGGGGTCAATTCAAACATTAGTAAAACAAAATAAATGTATGACCAATTAGTCTACTTTAAATAACAAGAATTGTATTTGTATAAAATTTCATTCATATCTACAACGAAGCTCCTATATTTATTGCAGGTGTCGATCAAAAGGAACCAAAGAAAACATTGAACAAGAACCAAATAACGGTACGTTCTTTTCACAAGTTTGATATTTGTAATATTGTTGATATGAATGTCTAATGAAATACATGTGTATAGATCTACAAGAAACTTCGGGGCGTGACAAGTAAACACTAAGTATTCTATCTCTATAGAGATCACGCCTCGACGATTGTTGTACATCTATAATAGTATGCCCTGAAAACAACTAATAACTCAACAATAAAAGCAACTATCCGCGATTGCAAACATTACATACGTACAATAAGTATAGGTTAAAGATCATATGTAAAATTTATAAACAAATAAGTACTGCGGTTGCTATCGCTCCCTTGCACTAATTTGTTTATAATTCTAATAAGTAATCTATAACCGGCTTATAGTTTACCCGCCCACTTTTAGACAACCCTTTGCATGCAAGCAATAACATGCCCATTTATGAATTAATGGAAGTGTAGTGGCACAAAATTGCTTGTATGATTGCTGATAGAAAATCAGTAAAATTTGGAGGGGAGGCGGGTCTAGTTTTCCATATTTGGAATCGGCAAAATTATTCTTATAAACAGATTTACTAAATAATTATTATGCCCATTGAAAATCCCTGACTTTTAATCGGACAAAGAAGTAGGGTTAACTATAAGTATACAATTCGTCACATATGTGACATGTACACAAGTTCATTATTTCTCCATTTTACAGTTGATGAACTGGAAGCACATGATTATGAAGGATTAGACGAAGAATTGAAGATAGAGAAGACAGTGTATTCAGATCTACAGTCAGACGGAGAATATGTTAACACTCAAATATAAGATACAGGACTAAGACGGAGAATATGTTAACACTCAAATATAAGATACACAGTTAAGACGGAAAATATGTTAACACTCAAATATAAGATACACAATTAAGACGGAAAATATGTTAACACTCAAATATAAGATACACAATTAAGACGGAGAATATACGGAAGTGATGCAATCCTTATATCGATTTACCGGTACCGCGACTGCGCGCTTCAATACACTTACGCACATGGAACCAACTAGTTTGAATAATATTTAAACCAAAACGGGTTTCTTTGAACAATGTTTAAACAGAGAACAGTTCCCAGCGCGTAAGCGTATTGGAGCGCGCAGTCGTGGTACCGGTAAATCGATATTTGGATAGCATCACTTCCGTTGGTTTAGATTATGACTGCTGAGCTGCCTTGTTGTATTTACTAGGTCTACGTTCTTTTTTCATGTAAGTTCATCAAATCGACGACACTGTGTGCCTGTGCGAAATATGACTCTTAAGTACATTACACAAAGATGTGACGTTTATGAAACATAGTAATCACAATCAAGCAATAGATAAAACTGAAACTTAAACTGTGAGCTTAAGATGACCTATTTTAGACCAGTAAAACAAACGCATTGTGTGAATTACATACTCAGTATCAATACATATGAGTGTTGCATCATTATATACATTGGCTATACAAATATAGTATGATTGCGGTATCATAACATGCACCTTCCCTGTCCGATTTCCATATATCCTTTTTGGCTACATCAATATACAATTATATTAATCATAATCGTTGGATATATCAAAATGTCTGACAGTTGTATCATTTTATGCGTTTGCTACATCAATATATACGTAATCGCCGTTTAATCATTATATTCATTAGTTACATCAATAAATGTGACCCACCCGTTATAGAATCATATGCGTTGGCTATAACAATGCTAGATTAATTTACGTGACTGTTTCATCATTACATATTCTTTGGCCTCATCAAAGTACGAGTATATGACCGTTTAATCATTGTTTGCATATATTGATGAAATAAGGGTGACATTTATACATTGTGTAGCCATCACATGTGACGATACAACAGTCACAGGCATTGGTGTAGCAAGCATGCGTTATGGTGAAACGGTCACATACATAAGATACACAATTAAGACGGAGAATATGTCAACACTCAAATATAACATACGCAATTAAGACGGAGAATATGTTAACACTCAAATATAAGATACATAATTAAGACGGAAAATATGTTAACACTCAAAAATAAGATACACAATTAAGACGGAGAATATGTTAACACTCAAAAATAAGATACACAGTTAAGACGGAAAATATGTTAGCACTCAAATATAAGATACACAATTAAGACGGAAAATATGTTAACACTCAAATATAAGATACACTATTAAGACAGAGAATATACGATGTCATCGATTTGATGAACTTGCATGAAAAAAGAACGTAGAACTAGTAAATACACCAAGGCAGCTCAGCAGTCATAATCTCAACCAACGGAAGTGATGCAATCCAAATCTCGATTTACCGGTACCACAACGGAATACGTAAACACACACATATAAGATACACAATTAAGTCATGGCATACATAAACACACATAAAAGATACACAATTTAGTCATGGAATACGTAAACACACAAATGTAAGATAAACAATTAAGTCATGGAATACGTCAACAAACATATAAGATACACAATTAAATCATTGAATATGTAAACACACACAAATAAGATACACAAGTAAGTCATGGAATACGTAAACACACACATATAAGATATACAATTAAGTCATGGAATACATAAACACACACATATAAGATACACAATTAAGTCATTGAATACGTAAACACACAAATGTAAGATACACAATTAAGCTGGAGGATTTGTAAATGCACAAAAATTAGATACACATTTAAGACGGAGAATGAATTAATGAGCAAATCTTGCACAGGCGGATCCAAGGCGGCGGACCCGGCGTACCCCCTGTCCTAAAATTGCAAAAGTAAAGTTTTTTGTGTCTGAAATATTCTGGTTATCTGTAATTTGCGCATTTGGAAATGCATAGGAAAGAGTAGATTACAGTCTATATACTTTAGGTGTGGGTAATCCATATTCACATGTTTTTTTGTTAACAGCATTTGATGTATGTTTGCGCATACATGTATTCGTAAGTGTTCAGATATAAATTGTTTCACAATTTTGGTAATAAGAAGATGATTATAAGTCTTTATTTTGTAAATCATCTTGCACTTCATCTTACTTTAGTGCTTGCCCAAGTGACGAAATACTGAGAATTAACCTTAATGGTTTAGTAAGGATTATTTAACATAGAAATGACAAAGTCTACAAGTAATATACATGTAATGAGCTAGGACAAACTTTATCTTGAGGTGGCAATACGACGTATGGCTCCTTGTTCTGACATCGCGAACCTTGCCCCTGGTCCCACGACTCGTGACCATCAGGATTATTTTACGTTCATTTTAAGTGCGCATTCGCCTACTCAAAATAGTCAATAAGTTCATTGCTATTTCTGATGGAATATTTTACAAGATCTGTATTAACAGCTTATAAGTGCAGTGTATAGGCTTTGGAGACAACAAGCATAGTTTATTTTCCAGACAGAATAGTCCTCCTCCAGGGTGCCGTTTTATCAAAGTACTTACGTATTTGCGTAAACTTACGTTCAGATTTAGATTCAGTATAACCATTTAACAACTACACATTGGGGACATATATTGTTTGTGGGAATTCATTAAATAAACCTTTATTAGTATATCAGCTCTATTTACCACATTTTATAGATGTAAAGGTATTATAAAGAAATTAAATTAAATTTGACCATAAGTTTAGGATTTCCGTAAGTTCGTTGATAAAACAGTGCCCAGATCTCCACCCTTATATGTAGGCACAGATAGAATTTTACCGTTATAATCAGTGTGACACATGAATATTCATATTCAGACAATAGAGTTAGAGTCAGTTGTGTCTGCATATGAATACTAAACCTGTCTAACTAGACCAGAGTTGTTTGTACCTACATGTAAATTAAGGGGACAACCATAGTTCCGGAAATCAACTATAATATCAGTCTAGTTTTTAGAAACGGTGTTTTATCGCCAGAGTGATCACATTCTTCAAACGGCATATAAATGTATAAGATAAAACAAATATAATACGTTCATTACTTGACTTGAAAATTTTTGCTATAACGTTGGTGTACATACTTTACCATTTGCTTTTATGCGTTTATATGTTTTACGGCTTTAATAAAAGCCAATTTTCAACTCAGCTACCTGTTTGTTATTGTTCTACCAGCTTCACAAACTCTATGGAGTACCTTTACCGACGTAGAATATAATGAAATCAAAGTACTGAAAGTACTGATGGAAGGCGATACTCCAGGACATGACCTGGACCCGAAATTACAACCAATACTTACACTCTGCACTCAAATATTGAAAATCAAAACCACGACCTCTGGAGTGAACACAAGGTTTTTCTAAGATTTGATCTAGTGACCTAGTTTTTGACCCCACATGACCCAGTTACAAACTTGCTTTAGATTCCATGGAGAACAACATTGTGACCAAGTTTCATGAAGATCCTATCAAAATTGTGAATTCTGGTGTGAACACTAGGTTTTTCTAAGATTTGACCTAGTGACCTAGGTTTTCACCCCACATGACCCAGTTTCAAACTTGATCTAGATTTTATAGAGAACAACATTCTGATCAAGTTTCATGATAATTGGATCAAAACCACGACCTCTGGAGTGAACACGAGGTTTTTCTAAGATTTGACCTAGTGACCTAGTTTTTGACCCCACATAACCCAGCATTGAACTTGTCCTAGATTCCATAGAGAACAACATTGTGACCAAGTTTCATGAAGATACAATCAAAATTGTAACCTCTGGTGTGAACACTAGGTTTTTCTAAGATTTGACCTAGTGACCTAGGTTTTGACCCCACATGACCCAGTTTCAAACTTGATCTAGATTTCATTGAGAACAACATTCTGATCAAGTTTCATGATAATTGGATCAAAACCACGACCTCTGGAGTGAACAAGAGGTTTTTCTAAGATTTGACCTGGTGACCTAGTTTTTGACCCAACATGACCCAGTTTCACCTTGGCCTAGATTTCATAAAGAACAACATTCTGATCAAGTTTCATGATGATTGGATCAAAACCACGACCTCTGGAGTGAACACAAGGTTTTTCTAAGATTTGACCTAGTGACCTAGTTTTTTACCTCACATAACCCAGTTTTGAACTTGGCCTAGACTTCATGCAGAACAACATTCTGACCAAGTTTCATGAAGGTTGGATGGAATTGGTGACCTCTAGAGTGTACACAATGTTCTTATAAGATTTGACCTAGTGACCTAGTTTTTGACCCGCATGACCCAGTTCCAAACTTGTCCTAGATTTCGTGGAGAACAACACCTCAAAATTGAAAACTAACTGACTGACTGACTGACTGACTGACTGACTGACTGACTGACTGACTGACTGACTGACTGACTGACTGACTGACTGACTGACTGACTGACTGACTGACTGACTGACTGACTGACTGACTGACAGACATGTGCAACTAATATACCCACTCATCCAAGATGGGGGGATAATAGATCACTAGGAAATGAAGGTAAGACTTACGTGGTTGGTTGGTAAATGGTTGCACTGGTATTTCAAGACTTTGTTTATTATGATTGTTCCCTGAAATCAAATATTACAAATAATATGAACTAAGGCACATTTAATAAATATTGGATAACTGCAATTGGCTATAGTGCGCCCAGGATAATGTAATGTTTACAAATATTGACCGGATTGGTCTAAACATTGACCGGATCGGTCTATTGTTGCAAACTTGGTTACTTAAATAACATCATACGGTCAAGTACATACTAAAATAACACTGATCAATTGCAACACTTCATTTCTCCACCTATGTGGATTATTCCGAATATTCCCGCCTATCTTGTTATCCTGGGCGCACTACATATTTTTAGATATACACTGACTAAATTATAAGTTGAAATTAGATGTGATACGGAGATAGTTATCAGCAATTGGTCACGATTTTTCTCTCTTATTTAGGACCAAAAACATTACCGTAGGTCCCCGTGTATTGGTCGTGGTCGTGTATAGCACGCATGTAAAAAATGAAAGAAAATAAATTCTATATACATCAATAATTATTCTAAAACTTAGCTTGGCAACGTAACAACTATATAATCCAAACTGGGACTTGAACCCAGACAGCCTGGTGGTGAACCAGTATAGTCATACATTTGACCATTTGGATGAGCAGTATATGTTGCAATGTCACCTGGCTATGTTTTTTTCCCAAATAAATCCCTTATAAATATTACATATTACTGACATTTTATGATTTAGCTATAAATTATATTACATAATATGACTGGACTTCCTGATAGTTCCCAATGCAAACATACCCTGACGATTACAAATCAACGCGGACAGTTTCAAGTCGCACAGGACCAATGACCAAATTGTCGGACTCCTGGGACAAAATAAATAGGTTATTAATTCGGCTTCGGCTAAACTGTTCAATAACCCAAGAATGCTTAGGCCAAGGATATTCACAAGTTACACGGAGGCTTGCCAGGAACATCAGATGACCCCTATTGGTTTTGAGGTCAAAGGTCACGGTCACTGTGACAATGTTTAACAACCATCTTTGTTTTCCATTCAACTTTATTGTCTTAGATTTCTAAGGTGAAAACAAATTTAGGTGTTCGTTTTGTTTCCAGATTATACATCTTTCGCACATGTAACGAAAACAACATTAGGTAACTCACCAACGTCGGGTCCCAAGTCCCGAGTGTAAAAGCAGGAGGGCCTATAGTTTTCTATTTTATTATCAGTGAAATAAAAGACTACATAATGAAAGTACTTGTTCAACAACAAGGAAAGCCATCTTTTACCATGTGCACAGTAATTGTTGTTTGGCTGTAGGAACAGTAAGATGAAACCCCAAGATAGGCAGTGTCTCAGTTCATAATAGTACTGCTAGATGCATCAGGGATTTCATAGTAGTCAGTAGGCTAACTATAGTTATAGTGAATTTCAAAGCAGCGAAGCTGGCGAAATCGCAAGAAGGGATCGCGAGTGAGAAAATTCACCTAAAACTTTCATCCACTTAACATCATATTCTGTGTGAAATTGTTATAGTAATTAAGACTAACAATGGAGTTGTCGTCATATCGATTCGTTGTCGTCTAGACGTGCTGAAACCCGAACATGTCCGACCACATATGACGGCACTAAATAAGTTGACCAACGACTTGGGACCGAATGCTTAACCGTTATTTATCAGTGTTTGGCAAGTATTGCTAAAGCGTGACCAAAGGCCACCTATTTTGACCATTATTGTTACAGCCTAGCATTTTACCGACTATTTTACTCACTACAGCAGGCCCTTCCTTCCATAGGTATAAAAAGGGAAGTAACTGTGCATTAAGTGTCTTCCAGGCGTTCATAAGAAATGGATGAAAAGAAAATACAATCGTGAAAATCAGCGACAGAAAGTTGATTTATTCTATGATTTAAGTACTCATTTCTGTAACCGAGGAAAGTTACATGGTTATACAATGCACCTCCGAAGACTGAAATCCTACGTAATTATCTTGTCGTCTTCTCGATTCATACTGTATTTCAAATAAAATGTCAACAATATACATGTAAGCTCAATTTTGAAATGAATGACCCTGATCAATTACAAGTCCCTGTGGTATTGGTTCGGGAAAAAATTCCCAACATTTCCCCGGCAGTGCGGAGGAAGGCACGTGTGCTTCTACTATTTACTTCCGGAATATGGTATTAAATATGGCTCACAGAGACAGTCATAGTGCATGGCCATCCAGTTTATTTATCCTGCCTAATTGGCTAATGGGACCTGACAAGCAAAGAAATTTGCATAAATAGGCTGCGCCTCAGTTCATTTTATAGAACAGCCAATTGTTATTCTTTTAGAGGTGTGTGACTAAATGGTTGTGCAGTTAAGCCGGGATCAGCCATATGCCATATGCATTTATTTCTAAAGCCCTATTCTGACTATCCCAGTTTGACATTTCGGTAGTGCCCGGGTTTGCAAACAGGGGCGAACCATGTTGAACAGGGTAGCAACCGTAGCAGCACCGGGTGAATCGGGATAAATGGCTAACAGGTTCGATAAAAGATATGGAGAACCGGCTTAATCTGGGGATAATGAACCGGGACACCGCCAGGACTTTCCGGCAACGACTGTATCTCTACCGTGATAAACCATGGTTTACAGGGTGTGATAAAGGCTACGAGAAAGCAAGCGGGTCCTTGTAATGATTGTTGAAGCCTTTATAACGTCGGCGCAAGGGTACGAACCGAATCAGCCCTAGATGTTGGCAGAGTCGCTTCAATGGTTATAATAAATTATATGGCAGGCAGAGTCCCGGTTACGTCACAGTTAAGGACAGCGAAATTCATGTGAGTTTCTGACTTGTCACGATTTACCGACATGCATTTTTTAGCTAGCTTCTTATTTATCCATATGACGTTATCTGAAGAGACTGGCAGTCTAGTGCATGCGAAATGATGCTGTTTGTGGGTGGGGAAATATGTCAGGAAACAATGTGATTAATGCGCAAGTTCAGCAACATCGACGGACAATAAAAGCTATGCTTACCTCCAAATAAAAGCTTTATAAATCGATATCAACCAGATTAATCCAATATCAGCCTCATTTATCATCATAAAACATTACAAACTACACTCAACATCAACCCGCCATTTTTTGGTAAGGGGGGAATAACTCTAATACAATAGCTAAGGTCACAAACCACTAAATAAATTTGTTCTTTTACTCAATGTAAAGTTACAATAGTCAGTCCCAGGTTGAACTATATTAAAGTCTACGACCAGGTGGCAGACATATATCATATATCAATGAAAAAAAGAGGCTACCAGCATTAAGAAGATACAAAAAACAGGGAGTCGCGTATCATATTTATAAGAACATTTTTGTCCGTCTAACGCCAGTCCGGCCAATTCCAGGTTTTACACTAACCTACTTTCGCTTTGGTATTTTGGCAAAAATCTCAAAATATGTACGATAAGACAGTTTCAATACTGTATTACATCACATACATTTATATACACAAAGCCCATAAACTCATTCACAGTTAAGTGTAACGAAAAAAAACGAAAAAAAAGGGTTTTTTTGGAAAATTTATATTTTTCTTTCTACTTGTCTTTTTTTCGTTTTCAATGATACATTTACCTGTGAACCCAATAAGATGATTCCATTCCTACCTTGTCAAAGCATACTACACACAATCACTTATCACAAGTTTCTATAGGGACTCATCATCATCTTCATTAATCGCATCCCTCAGTTTGAGTATTTTCGCGATGTGTTCACACGTGCACAGCTGTCAGGCACTTTTACATAGAGGGTCTACAGAGTTTTTTCAAAAGAAAGTCTCATGTTTGTGTACAGTTAAAATCACGTTAAAAACGAAGCAGTTGGCTAGTTCTGAATACACAGCGACTTGGGGAGACTGTTCCAGAGGACGATACTTGCTGGAAAGAAGCTGTGTGGCAGTTGAGAGCTGTGTAAGCTGTATGTGGTTATGCCTGGGTCTTACTATTTGAGGAGTTGGTAACCTACTCAGTAGACTACACTAAATTTTTGTGAAAATGTAATTACAAAACTTTGTCATACAAATACACTTGAAATGATTGGTTTATCATTGGGAAAATCTCTGGGAAAGCAGCACATTACAAGGGTAATCACTAAACATCAAGGTTGTTGAGCTGTGAAAGTTTGAAGCAATTCCGCCCAACGTTTTGTGACGAGTTCAACACGTACCCAAGATTTGCGGCGGATCTCCAATACTTCACTAAGAATTAAACCAACAATTGCAATAAATACTAGTCGTCCGTCAGATTTCCCACTTGTATATTGTGAATAAAGTTAGTGGGGAACGAAACTTAAAAATAGGCCAAAATGTAAAAATAAGAATACATAGTACATTGTATTATATATAGATCTACTTGTTTCTGCTTGCACTGCTAAAGTCACATGACCTCAGAAGCAGATAGTTAGTTTGACTGTGATCCATCTGCCGACACACAGTATACACTACGTATATAGCTACAGACTACATGTGTACACTTCTACTTCCGTACCTAGCTATACATATTCAAATACATTATGCATTCCATAAAACTAATTAGTTCAACTAAATATATTCAAACATACCTCAAGGCGCGCATCCACATTTCTTCTTTTTCCAACACTAACACCTGTTACCAACCTACCTTCAACTCAATGCCATCATATTCAAATTACCTCCTAGCCTAACCTAAAGGGAGGTCACTGTGTTCAACTCACACCCATACATTTAGTGTACTTTCACCCCAAAACCGCGCGCAAATCTGACAGCTAACATATTCCCTATTTTCGTATTTCAATTCACGCACTACATACCAATTATCGCTCCAAAACAATCCATTACAATATCTATCAAACCCATAAACCACTACAAAACACACCAAATTCGAATATTCCCCACTTTGACCCTGGCCATTCCATATGCGGCTACAAATATCTTGTCAATTTCACTTGTTAATCTACTCTGCTGCACAGGGGAGGTAACTGTGTTGGTCAATTTTATTGCTCTTCAAACGTAGTAGTCGCCCTTCAGCATAGACTGTCAATTCTACCGGTCTGACAGAATCATTCGTCCCAAAAACATTCGTTCTTATATTGAATAAATTCATATACATGCATGCTGTCTCAATAAGACCAAAAACGTACACTTGTCAGCACTGTTTATTACAATGACAGAATAGCAGCTGCTTATAACTGTCTGCTGCATAGTATGTTTATTCAGGTATACCACATTGCTCTTTAACCGTACTCAATTATAACACTTCAGCATAGACTTTGTCAATTCTAGTAATTATAGCATGGCAGACGAAATCGCATGAAAGCGATACATGGATAACATCAGGAATGAGGTGTCGAATGTGATTTATATAACTTGTTTCACAATTGACCTTACATAAATCAGTTAAACCTAAACTACAAACTCAAAATTGAGATGAATATCTCATTGTGTGTTAATTGCGTGCTACAAATTAGCTGTAAACATGTAACTTGATATATAAGTACACTATCGATTGGATGGTTTAAAATCTTCCTGTTTACCATTACAAAGTTGAATAACTATCCTGATTAAAAAGCAATTAAGACAAACAACTACATTTTACCTCAACTGGACTGTACATTTGTAACTCAATCTTGAGTTTGAAGACAATTCTAGACATTCTACCTTGTGATTGATCGACACTTATTATTGAAGGAACATAACACAAGGGAAAACACACATCAAGGATATAAGTAAAACTGTATCTGAAGTGCTTAGCTAAAAATTGGAAATAAAACAACATAAATCAACTTGAAATAACAAACCAACAATTCGAATCAAGAATGAAGTCATTTTGGATTATTGTTCTGATAGTGATTATTTCTGGGACGAATAAAGGTAACTACAGTAGCTCTTTCTTAAGCTAAAAACGTATAAATAACTATAAATAGGGAGTATTTTACATATGTAAATATTTGCCTGTGCCTCCGTAGATCAGTGGCTAGCGCGTGTCGTCTAAGCTGGAGATCCATGTTCAAATTCGAGTAGTGGCAAAAAGCTGACTGGCAAGTAAATGCTTTACCAGGTCGAATCAGCTGACTGGCAAACAAATCCTATGTCTAGGTCAGATCTACTGAGCTAATTTCCATTAATTGTTCAATTGCTAACAATTAGGACTATATTTCTACCGCAGTTTATTTGTTACAACAAAATGCTACAACGCATAAACATACACTTAATTCACATTATTGTTTCAGGTTAAACCCTGCATTGGTTTTCTTTTGCACATATTTTATCTTCCGCATGGTTGGTTACAAGTATTTGATCTAAAACTATTGTTTCTGTAGTACGATTCTTTGTACAGATTCAGATATCTTGGGCTATGCCTACAAAGGCACAATAACGTATGTCAGTAATACAGTGACAAAAATATAATATATTATAAAACTCGTCGGTTCAATTGTAAAAAAATGACTGACGTGGTACAAATAAAATCCCGTGCAGTGAATTGGTGTGACGAAACGTGACAAGATACATGTATCAAAGTACCTAAATCAGTGACATACATGTACAGTCAGTAATGAAATCGATGAAAAATGGAATGGAAAAGTATGTATAAATATAAAATACATGTAAGTGGATATATCCAAAGGTTATGTCACTGATCCTATAAAATCCTGCATAATGTCAGTAAAACAACGAAATTTTTCAAAAAAAGTTCACACAGTAACTTTAGTCTAATTTGAATATGATGAACAACTTTCACAAAAATGCATAGAAGCGTTCTTGAGATATGAACATTTACAAACATTGCCGCAAGTCCGACGTCCAAGACGTCATAATCACGTAACTTGCTGATACCTATTCAACCCGAAAGACATCATTCCTTGTGATTCATAACGACTCCTGAATGCATGCACACATTCTCATGTCCTTTAAAAAGGCGCAACCTATCTTACACTTACTCCCTGTGTGTTTAAATCATTTCTAATTGTCCTCTAAATAGTCCCACAGCTAAAACATTAACTCATCACATAGTGATCGCATCTATGAACCTTGAGCAGAATTGACGGCGTCATAAATACTCGTGGTATTCATTTCGGATCTACCACAAACCGTTCTTACTGCACTATGTTGACAATACCCCGCCCCTTATGATATTATACTACACGTACACAAGACTATAATGCCGTCGTGTGTAACGCAAAGTTTCAGTAGGGGAATTTCATAACTTTTATGAAAAGTGCTACGCGCAGCGACTTTTTTTCACGAATCTGCAGTGTTTTCACTTATAGTTTACAGTACATTAAAAGTATTTTGCAAGTTTCAAACTAGAGTGACGCAAATGAATTTTTAACAGCAGACACAGAATATTTCTTTTATCACGTCACATAATAATCGTCTGCTTTCGATAATTATTTATTATAATAACGCAATAAAGAAACTGATTAAGAGCTTGATGAAAAAATATCGTAATTTTCGTGTGCGGCGACATGACGTCATAGGTTTATTTTGAATGTACATACAATCAGACTATATGTTAATCGAATAATGCAGCACGTTTAATAGTAATCAGATTTGAATTACATGAACTGCACATTGTGATATCGTTTTTATACAAATAAACCAGATGAGGAGTGACATTATTTTTAGCTCACCTGACAAGGTGAGCTTTTGTGATCACTCTTCGTCCGTCGTCTGTCGTCCGTCGGCCGTCCGTCAACAATTTGCTTGTGTCTACTCTAGAAGCAACATCTTTTATCCAATCTTCATGAAACTTGGTCAGATTGTTGTTCCCTATAAAATCTAGGCCAAGTTTGAAACTGGATTATGTGGGATCACAAAGTAGGTCACTAGGTCAAATCTTAGTAAAACCTTGTGTTCACTCCAGAGGTCACTATTTTGATCCACTCTTCATGAAACTTTGTCATAATGTTGTTTTCTATGAAATCAAGGCCAAGTTCGAAACAGGGTCATGTTGGGTTAAATACTAGGTCACTATGTCAAATCTTAGAACAATCTTGTGTTCACCCCAGATGTCACCATGTTGATCCAATCTTCTTGAAACTTGGCCAGAATGTTGTTCCCAATGCAATTCAGGCCAAGTTTAAATCTTGGCCATGTGGAGTCAAGAACTAGGTCACTAGGTCAAATCGTAGAAAAAACCTTGTGCTCACTCTAGGGACCCCTGTTTTTGATCCAATCATCATGAAATATGCTCAGAATATAAGTTGAACTGATACCTAGAACAACAGGTGATCGGCCCTCTTGTTGGATACATAATTAATAATGTAGTATATATAAATAATAAAGTCAATATGACCTTGTGACATTTGTTAATGTATAGTACATGTATACACTTGTGGAGTAGAAACATTATTCGACTTTTATCCATTATGATCGGTATATGTTTCATTTTCAGTTACAGGAGAACAAGCTCAACATTGTAAGGTCAACAGTTGTCCATGTTGTGCAAGTGCACCTGATGGAGGAAGTAACGTCTGCATGAGTAATCATTATTGTCGATACGGTTGTAAAGATGGGTATTATGGCGGGTATTGTTACAATATATGTCCGGACTATTGCACAAGATGTGCTCGTGAATTCGGTGTTAGCAGTAAAGGAGATTACAAGAAATGTTACCTATGTGCTGAGGGTTACTATAATGGTACAGGTGTGACAGACTGCTCCACACCCTGTCCTACAAACTGCAAGAACAATAGATGTGACAAGAGTACCGGACGTTGTCTCGATGGGTGTACGAGTGACGGATGGACGGGAGACAAGTGTGACAAATGTGCTAGTGGCTACTATGGTGGCAGCTGTGTTCCTTGTCCGGTATATTGTAAAGATGATATATGTCATACGAGTAATGGTGGGTGCACGAATGGATGTAAAGATGCGCAGTTCACTGGTTCAAAGTGCGACCAATGTCAGGCAGGTAAATACGGTGAAAATTGCGATGAAACTTGTCCAGCACATTGCCGCGATGAAGTATGTGGACGAAATGATGGCTTTTGTACCAATGGGTGTATAGGTAATTTTGACGGGGATAAGTGCGATGTGTGCAAACCTAATTATTATGGAGAGAATTGTAATCAATGGTGTTCAAACTGCCTCAGTGGACAATGTGACAGAAATACCGGTGTCTGTGATAACTGTGTTGGTGGTTACTATGGACAGTATTGTAACATTACATGTTCAAGTGGATGTAAGAATAGCCAATGCTACCGATACAATGCTTTTTGCACACAAGGATGTCGAAGTCGCTATTCAGGTGACAAATGTTGTGTAAGCAACAACAACTGTGAACTATGCGACACCGTTTCAACATGTTCCAAATGTAAAAATGGTTACTACGGAACGTCGTGTGGACAAACATGCCCTGGTAAATGCGCTGGTGGTTGCGATAAAATATCGGGCGATTGTTCCACATGTAAGAATGGTTTCCATGGCAATAAGTGTACAGAAGCTTGCCCTAAACAATGCCTGGACTCAAAATGTGGCCAACAATCCGGTCAGTGTAGTGCATGTTATATCGGTTACTATGGCGACAGTTGTAACAGAACGTGTCCAGTTACCTGCCTGAACAATTTTTGTTATCAAAATGGTGGAAAATGTGGCGACTGTGTTGTTGGCCACCACGGTGTGTGGTGTGACCTTGACTGTACAACATACTGTATCAATGAGACATGTATCCAAGAGACAGGTGCCTGTTTGTACGGATGTAAGGAAGAATACAAGGACAAATGTACTCAAAACAACGGTAAGTGGTACTTTCCTGTTAACTCTTAGTTGTTCATTTTTATGGTTGGTCTCGTGACTTCTGGCTGAAACTTGTAATATGTAGGTTATCTTGTGCTCGTTTATGTGTCTTTTATATCCCGCTTTGTCGATTGAGTGAGCAATCGTGTATGTTTGGTCTATTGCCAGAATACATGTATATTTTACAATACGTAAAGGCAACGGTGATATAATGCCATTTGCATTGTACAAAGACCGAGGTGATCAGAATGTCTATTACATTGCACAAAGGCTAAGGTGATCAGAATTTCTGTTGTAGTACATTAACTTAGGCCATGGTGACCACTATTTCTCTATCAAGTCTTGAAATCTGAGATTAGTATCAGACTGTCGAGTACTGCTCCCCTTCCGATTTGGATTTTAAATGGCAAGATGTAAATGCCGAACAAAGTTTTTATTTGTCAGTCAGCTTTCTGCTGTCATGCATTTGTATGTGAGTGCCACCGCCCGGATTTGAACCCGGTCGCCCGATTCGACGACACACGCACTAACCACTAAGCTACAGAGGGATAATTCGAATAAGCAATATTTCTTAACCTTTGAACATTATCATCATCATCATGTCAACATAATAATTTATTATGTAACGTAGATCTACACTAGGACATATAATTTTATTTAAAACCAGTGACATATTATTACAGTGGTTGCCAATGACAACGTTGGAACAATACTAGGTGGCGTTGTTGGAGGACTTTTTGTCGTCATTATTATACTGATGGGCTGTTTGATTCATTCAAGGTAGGAAATTTGAAGACATTATTTGAACAGTTTAACCATTCACGCATTAAAAGCCTAATTTAGATGCCCACATTTTTGGATGGTTGGATGGTGTACCTCATCTTTATTTGAAATAGGCGGATGAACATTTTGGTTTGACATGAAGAAACGAGACCATTGTTTTATGGGACCTTAGGAATTAATTGAATTACTCATTAATGAAAAATATAAGATTCGATGATATTGGGCATCAACATAAGTGAGTGTTCAGTGTTGACACTGTATGTACTCATCAGTGAACTCACCACGCGGCTACGGAATTATGTTCCAAACTACAATTTTGACTCCCCTCAAATTTTCACTCATTCAATGTAACAGTCTGATATATTAAAAAGGTGAACATTTTGGGAAGTCAAAACTGTAGTTTGTGATATAATTTCGTAGTCATGGGGTCAATTCAAACATTAGTAAAACAAAATAAATGTATGACCAATTAGTCTACTTTAAATAACAAGAATTGTATTTGTATAAAATTTCATTCATATCTACAACGAAGCTCCTATATTTATTGCAGGTGTCGATCAAAAGGAACCAAAGAAAACATTGAACAAGAACCAAATAACGGTACGTTCTTTTCACAAGTTTGATATTTGTAATATTGTTGATATGAATGTCTAATGAAATACATGTGTATAGATCTACAAGAAACTTCGGGGCGTGACAAGTAAACACTAAGTATTCTATCTCTATAGAGATCACGCCTCGACGATTGTTGTACATCTATAATAGTATGCCCTGAAAACAACTAATAACTCAACAATAAAAGCAACTATCCGCGATTGCAAACATTACATACGTACAATAAGTATAGGTTAAAGATCATATGTAAAATTTATAAACAAATAAGTACTGCGGTTGCTATCGCTCCCTTGCACTAATTTGTTTATAATTCTAATAAGTAATCTATAACCGGCTTATAGTTTACCCGCCCACTTTTAGACAACCCTTTGCATGCAAGCAATAACATGCCCATTTATGAATTAATGGAAGTGTAGTGGCACAAAATTGCTTGTATGATTGCTGATAGAAAATCAGTAAAATTTGGAGGGGAGGCGGGTCTAGTTTTCCATATTTGGAATCGGCAAAATTATTCTTATAAACAGATTTACTAAATAATTATTATGCCCATTGAAAATCCCTGACTTTTAATCGGACAAAGAAGTAGGGTTAACTATAAGTATACAATTCGTCACATATGTGACATGTACACAAGTTCATTATTTCTCCATTTTACAGTTGATGAACTGGAAGCACATGATTATGAAGGATTAGACGAAGAATTGAAGATAGAGAAGACAGTGTATTCAGATCTACAGTCAGACGGAGAATATGTTAACACTCAAATATAAGATACAGGACTAAGACGGAGAATATGTTAACACTCAAATATAAGATACACAGTTAAGACGGAAAATATGTTAACACTCAAATATAAGATACACAATTAAGACGGAAAATATGTTAACACTCAAATATAAGATACACAATTAAGACGGAGAATATACGGAAGTGATGCAATCCTTATATCGATTTACCGGTACCGCGACTGCGCGCTTCAATACACTTACGCACATGGAACCAACTAGTTTGAATAATATTTAAACCAAAACGGGTTTCTTTGAACAATGTTTAAACAGAGAACAGTTCCCAGCGCGTAAGCGTATTGGAGCGCGCAGTCGTGGTACCGGTAAATCGATATTTGGATAGCATCACTTCCGTTGGTTTAGATTATGACTGCTGAGCTGCCTTGTTGTATTTACTAGGTCTACGTTCTTTTTTCATGTAAGTTCATCAAATCGACGACACTGTGTGCCTGTGCGAAATATGACTCTTAAGTACATTACACAAAGATGTGACGTTTATGAAACATAGTAATCACAATCAAGCAATAGATAAAACTGAAACTTAAACTGTGAGCTTAAGATGACCTATTTTAGACCAGTAAAACAAACGCATTGTGTGAATTACATACTCAGTATCAATACATATGAGTGTTGCATCATTATATACATTGGCTATACAAATATAGTATGATTGCGGTATCATAACATGCACCTTCCCTGTCCGATTTCCATATATCCTTTTTGGCTACATCAATATACAATTATATTAATCATAATCGTTGGATATATCAAAATGTCTGACAGTTGTATCATTTTATGCGTTTGCTACATCAATATATACGTAATCACCGTTTAATCATTATATTCATTAGTTACATCAATAAATGTGACCCACCCGTTATAGAATCATATGCGTTGGCTATAACAATGCTAGATTAATTTACGTGACTGTTTCATCATTACATATTCTTTGGCCTCATCAAAGTACGAGTATATGACCGTTTAATCATTGTTTGCATATATTGATGAAATAAGGGTGACATTTATACATTGTGTAGCCATCACATGTGACGATACAACAGTCACAGGCATTGGTGTAGCAAGCATGCGTTATGGTGAAACGGTCACATACATAAGATACACAATTAAGACGGAGAATATGTCAACACTCAAATATAACATACGCAATTAAGACGGAGAATATGTTAACACTCAAATATAAGATACATAATTAAGACGGAAAATATGTTAACACTCAAAAATAAGATACACAATTAAGACGGAGAATATGTTAACACTCAAAAATAAGATACACAGTTAAGACGGAAAATATGTTAGCACTCAAATATAAGATACACAATTAAGACGGAAAATATGTTAACACTCAAATATAAGATACACTATTAAGACAGAGAATATACGATGTCATCGATTTGATGAACTTGCATGAAAAAAGAACGTAGAACTAGTAAATACACCAAGGCAGCTCAGCAGTCATAATCTCAACCAACGGAAGTGATGCAATCCAAATCTCGATTTACCGGTACCACAACGGAATACGTAAACACACACATATAAGATACACAATTAAGTCATGGCATACATAAACACACATAAAAGATACACAATTTAGTCATGGAATACGTAAACACACAAATGTAAGATAAACAATTAAGTCATGGAATACGTCAACAAACATATAAGATACACAATTAAATCATTGAATATGTAAACACACACAAATAAGATACACAAGTAAGTCATGGAATACGTAAACACACACATATAAGATATACAATTAAGTCATGGAATACATAAACACACACATATAAGATACACAATTAAGTCATTGAATACGTAAACACACAAATGTAAGATACACAATTAAGCTGGAGGATTTGTAAATGCACAAAAATTAGATACACATTTAAGACGGAGAATGAATTAATGAGCAAATCTTGCACAGGCGGATCCAAGGCGGCGGACCCGGCGTACCCCCTGTCCTAAAATTGCAAAAGTAAAGTTTTTTGTGTCTGAAATATTCTGGTTATCTGTAATTTGCGCATTTGGAAATGCATAGGAAAGAGTAGATTACAGTCTATATACTTTAGGTGTGGGTAATCCATATTCACATGTTTTTTTGTTAACAGCATTTGATGTATGTTTGCGCATACATGTATTCGTAAGTGTTCAGATATAAATTGTTTCACAATTTTGGTAATAAGAAGATGATTATAAGTCTTTATTTTGTAAATCATCTTGCACTTCATCTTACTTTAGTGCTTGCCCAAGTGACGAAATACTGAGAATTAACCTTAATGGTTTAGTAAGGATTATTTAACATAGAAATGACAAAGTCTACAAGTAATATACATGTAATGAGCTAGGACAAACTTTATCTTGAGGTGGCAATACGACGTATGGCTCCTTGTTCTGACATCGCGAACCTTGCCCCTGGTCCCACGACTCGTGACCATCAGGATTATTTTACGTTCATTTTAAGTGCGCATTCGCCTACTCAAAATAGTCAATAAGTTCATTGCTATTTCTGATGGAATATTTTACAAGATCTGTATTAACAGCTTATAAGTGCAGTGTATAGGCTTTGGAGACAACAAGCATAGTTTATTTTCCAGACAGAATAGTCCTCCTCCAGGGTGCCGTTTTATCAAAGTACTTACGTATTTGCGTAAACTTACGTTCAGATTTAGATTCAGTATAACCATTTAACAACTACACATTGGGGACATATATTGTTTGTGGGAATTCATTAAATAAACCTTTATTAGTATATCAGCTCTATTTACCACATTTTATAGATGTAAAGGTATTATAAAGAAATTAAATTAAATTTGACCATAAGTTTAGGATTTCCGTAAGTTCGTTGATAAAACAGTGCCCAGATCTCCACCCTTATATGTAGGCACAGATAGAATTTTACCGTTATAATCAGTGTGACACATGAATATTCATATTCAGACAATAGAGTTAGGGTCAGTTGTGTCTGCATATGAATACTAAACCTGTCTAACTAGACCAGAGTTGTTTGTACCTACATGTAAATTAAGGGGACAACCATAGTTCCGGAAATCAACTATAATATCAGTCTAGTTTTTAGAAACGGTGTTTTATCGCCAGAGTGATCACATTCTTCAAACGGCATATAAATGTATAAGATAAAACAAATATAATACGTTCATTACTTGACTTGAAAATTTTTGCTATAACGTTGGTGTACATACTTTACCATTTGCTTTTATGCGTTTATATGTTTTACGGCTTTAATAAAAGCCAATTTTCAACTCAGCTACCTGTTTGTTATTGTTCTACCAGCTTCACAAACTCTATGGAGTACCTTTACCGACGTAGAATATAATGAAATCAAAGTACTGAAAGTACTGATGGAAGGCGATACTCCAGGACATGACCTGGACCCGAAATTACAACCAATACTTACACTCTGCACTCAAATATTGAAAATCAAAACCACGACCTCTGGAGTGAACACAAGGTTTTTCTAAGATTTGATCTAGTGACCTAGTTTTTGACCCCACATGACCCAGTTACAAACTTGCTTTAGATTCCATGGAGAACAACATTGTGACCAAGTTTCATGAAGATCCTATCAAAATTGTGAATTCTGGTGTGAACACTAGGTTTTTCTAAGATTTGACCTAGTGACCTAGGTTTTCACCCCACATGACCCAGTTTCAAACTTGATCTAGATTTTATAGAGAACAACATTCTGATCAAGTTTCATGATAATTGGATCAAAACCACGACCTCTGGAGTGAACACGAGGTTTTTCTAAGATTTGACCTAGTGACCTAGTTTTTGACCCCACATAACCCAGCATTGAACTTGTCCTAGATTCCATAGAGAACAACATTGTGACCAAGTTTCATGAAGATACAATCAAAATTGTAACCTCTGGTGTGAACACTAGGTTTTTCTAAGATTTGACCTAGTGACCTAGGTTTTGACCCCACATGACCCAGTTTCAAACTTGATCTAGATTTCATTGAGAACAACATTCTGATCAAGTTTCATGATAATTGGATCAAAACCACGACCTCTGGAGTGAACAAGAGGTTTTTCTAAGATTTGACCTGGTGACCTAGTTTTTGACCCAACATGACCCAGTTTCACCTTGGCCTAGATTTCATAAAGAACAACATTCTGATCAAGTTTCATGATGATTGGATCAAAACCACGACCTCTGGAGTGAACACAAGGTTTTTCTAAGATTTGACCTAGTGACCTAGTTTTTTACCTCACATAACCCAGTTTTGAACTTGGCCTAGACTTCATGCAGAACAACATTCTGACCAAGTTTCATGAAGGTTGGATGGAATTGGTGACCTCTAGAGTGTACACAATGTTCTTATAAGATTTGACCTAGTGACCTAGTTTTTGACCCGCATGACCCAGTTCCAAACTTGTCCTAGATTTCGTGGAGAACAACACCTCAAAATTGAAACTACTACTGACTGACTGACTGACTGACTGACTGACTGACTGACTGACTGACTGACTGACTGACTGACTGACTGACTGACTGACTGACTGACTGACTGACTGACTGACTGACTGACTGACTGACTGACTGACTGACTGACAGACATGTGCAACTAATATACCCACTCATCCAAGATGGGGGGATAATAGATCACTAGGAAATGAAGGTAAGACTTACGTGGTTGGTTGGTAAATGGTTGCACTGGTATTTCAAGACTTTGTTTATTATGATTGTTCCCTGAAATCAAATATTACAAATAATATGAACTAAGGCACATTTAATAAATATTGGATAACTGCAATTGGCTATAGTGCGCCCAGGATAATGTAATGTTTACAAATATTGACCGGATTGGTCTAAACATTGACCGGATCGGTCTATTGTTGCAAACTTGGTTACTTAAATAACATCATACGGTCAAGTACATACTAAAATAACACTGATCAATTGCAACACTTCATTTCTCCACCTATGTGGATTATTCCGAATATTCCCGCCTATCTTGTTATCCTGGGCGCACTACATATTTTTAGATATACACTGACTAAATTATAAGTTGAAATTAGATGTGATACGGAGATAGTTATCAGCAATTGGTCACGATTTTTCTCTCTTATTTAGGACCAAAAACATTACCGTAGGTCCCCGTGTATTGGTCGTGGTCGTGTATAGCACGCATGTAAAAAATGAAAGAAAATAAATTCTATATACATCAATAATTATTCTAAAACTTAGCTTGGCAACGTAACAACTATATAATCCAAACTGGGACTTGAACCCAGACAGCCTGGTGGTGAACCAGTATAGTCATACATTTGACCATTTGGATGAGCAGTATATGTTGCAATGTCACCTGGCTATGTTTTTTTCCCAAATAAATCCCTTATAAATATTACATATTACTGACATTTTATGATTTAGCTATAAATTATATTACATAATATGACTGGACTTCCTGATAGTTCCCAATGCAAACATACCCTGACGATTACAAATCAACGCGGACAGTTTCAAGTCGCACAGGACCAATGACCAAATTGTCGGACTCCTGGGACAAAATAAATAGGTTATTAATTCGGCTTCGGCTAAACTGTTCAATAACCCAAGAATGCTTAGGCCAAGGATATTCACAAGTTACACGGAGGCTTGCCAGGAACATCAGATGACCCCTATTGGTTTTGAGGTCAAAGGTCACGGTCACTGTGACAATGTTTAACAACCATCTTTGTTTTCCATTCAACTTTATTGTCTTAGATTTCTAAGGTGAAAACAAATTTAGGTGTTCGTTTTGTTTCCAGATTATACATCTTTCGCACATGTAACGAAAACAACATTAGGTAACTCACCAACGTCGGGTCCCAAGTCCCGAGTGTAAAAGCAGGAGGGCCTATAGTTTTCTATTTTATTATCAGTGAAATAAAAGACTACATAATGAAAGTACTTGTTCAACAACAAGGAAAGCCATCTTTTACCATGTGCACAGTAATTGTTGTTTGGCTGTAGGAACAGTAAGATGAAACCCCAAGATAGGCAGTGTCTCAGTTCATAATAGTACTGCTAGATGCATCAGGGATTTCATAGTAGTCAGTAGGCTAACTATAGTTATAGTGAATTTCAAAGCAGCGAAGCTGGCGAAATCGCAAGAAGGGATCGCGAGTGAGAAAATTCACCTAAAACTTTCATCCACTTAACATCATATTCTGTGTGAAATTGTTATAGTAATTAAGACTAACAATGGAGTTGTCGTCATATCGATTCGTTGTCGTCTAGACGTGCTGAAACCCGAACATGTCCGACCACATATGACGGCACTAAATAAGTTGACCAACGACTTGGGACCGAATGCTTAACCGTTATTTATCAGTGTTTGGCAAGTATTGCTAAAGCGTGACCAAAGGCCACCTATTTTGACCATTATTGTTACAGCCTAGCATTTTACCGACTATTTTACTCACTACAGCAGGCCCTTCCTTCCATAGGTATAAAAAGGGAAGTAACTGTGCATTAAGTGTCTTCCAGGCGTTCATAAGAAATGGATGAAAAGAAAATACAATCGTGAAAATCAGCGACAGAAAGTTGATTTATTCTATGATTTAAGTACTCATTTCTGTAACCGAGGAAAGTTACATGGTTATACAATGCACCTCCGAAGACTGAAATCCTACGTAATTATCTTGTCGTCTTCTCGATTCATACTGTATTTCAAATAAAATGTCAACAATATACATGTAAGCTCAATTTTGAAATGAATGACCCTGATCAATTACAAGTCCCTGTGGTATTGGTTCGGGAAAAAATTCCCAACATTTCCCCGGCAGTGCGGAGGAAGGCACGTGTGCTTCTACTATTTACTTCCGGAATATGGTATTAAATATGGCTCACAGAGACAGTCATAGTGCATGGCCATCCAGTTTATTTATCCTGCCTAATTGGCTAATGGGACCTGACAAGCAAAGAAATTTGCATAAATAGGCTGCGCCTCAGTTCATTTTATAGAACAGCCAATTGTTATTCTTTTAGAGGTGTGTGACTAAATGGTTGTGCAGTTAAGCCGGGATCAGCCATATGCCATATGCATTTATTTCTAAAGCCCTATTCTGACTATCCCAGTTTGACATTTCGGTAGTGCCCGGGTTTGCAAACAGGGGCGAACCATGTTGAACAGGGTAGCAACCGTAGCAGCACCGGGTGAATCGGGATAAATGGCTAACAGGTTCGATAAAAGATATGGAGAACCGGCTTAATCTGGGGATAATGAACCGGGACACCGCCAGGACTTTCCGGCAACGACTGTATCTCTACCGTGATAAACCATGGTTTACAGGGTGTGATAAAGGCTACGAGAAAGCAAGCGGGTCCTTGTAATGATTGTTGAAGCCTTTATAACGTCGGCGCAAGGGTACGAACCGAATCAGCCCTAGATGTTGGCAGAGTCGCTTCAATGGTTATAATAAATTATATGGCAGGCAGAGTCCCGGTTACGTCACAGTTAAGGACAGCGAAATTCATGTGAGTTTCTGACTTGTCACGATTTACCGACATGCATTTTTTAGCTAGCTTCTTATTTATCCATATGACGTTATCTGAAGAGACTGGCAGTCTAGTGCATGCGAAATGATGCTGTTTGTGGGTGGGGAAATATGTCAGGAAACAATGTGATTAATGCGCAAGTTCAGCAACATCGACGGACAATAAAAGCTATGCTTACCTCCAAATAAAAGCTTTATAAATCGATATCAACCAGATTAATCCAATATCAGCCTCATTTATCATCATAAAACATTACAAACTACACTCAACATCAACCCGCCATTTTTTGGTAAGGGGGGAATAACTCTAATACAATAGCTAAGGTCACAAACCACTAAATAAATTTGTTCTTTTACTCAATGTAAAGTTACAATAGTCAGTCCCAGGTTGAACTATATTAAAGTCTACGACCAGGTGGCAGACATATATCATATATCAATGAAAAAAAGAGGCTACCAGCATTAAGAAGATACAAAAAACAGGGAGTCGCGTATCATATTTATAAGAACATTTTTGTCCGTCTAACGCCAGTCCGGCCAATTCCAGGTTTTACACTAACCTACTTTCGCTTTGGTATTTTGGCAAAAATCTCAAAATATGTACGATAAGACAGTTTCAATACTGTATTACATCACATACATTTATATACACAAAGCCCATAAACTCATTCACAGTTAAGTGTAACGAAAAAAAACGAAAAAAAAGGGTTTTTTTGGAAAATTTATATTTTTCTTTCTACTTGTCTTTTTTTCGTTTTCAATGATACATTTACCTGTGAACCCAATAAGATGATTCCATTCCTACCTTGTCAAAGCATACTACACACAATCACTTATCACAAGTTTCTATAGGGACTCATCATCATCTTCATTAATCGCATCCCTCAGTTTGAGTATTTTCGCGATGTGTTCACACGTGCACAGCTGTCAGGCACTTTTACATAGAGGGTCTACAGAGTTTTTTCAAAAGAAAGTCTCATGTTTGTGTACAGTTAAAATCACGTTAAAAACGAAGCAGTTGGCTAGTTCTGAATACACAGCGACTTGGGGAGACTGTTCCAGAGGACGATACTTGCTGGAAAGAAGCTGTGTGGCAGTTGAGAGCTGTGTAAGCTGTATGTGGTTATGCCTGGGTCTTACTATTTGAGGAGTTGGTAACCTACTCAGTAGACTACACTAAATTTTTGTGAAAATGTAATTACAAAACTTTGTCATACAAATACACTTGAAATGATTGGTTTATCATTGGGAAAATCTCTGGGAAAGCAGCACATTACAAGGGTAATCACTAAACATCAAGGTTGTTGAGCTGTGAAAGTTTGAAGCAATTCCGCCCAACGTTTTGTGACGAGTTCAACACGTACCCAAGATTTGCGGCGGATCTCCAATACTTCACTAAGAATTAAACCAACAATTGCAATAAATACTAGTCGTCCGTCAGATTTCCCACTTGTATATTGTGAATAAAGTTAGTGGGGAACGAAACTTAAAAATAGGCCAAAATGTAAAAATAAGAATACATAGTACATTGTAGTATATATAGATCTACTTGTTTCTGCTTGCACTGCTAAAGTCACATGACCTCAGAAGTAGATAGGTTGACTGTGATCCATCCGCCGACATCCAGTATACACTACGTATATAGCTACAGACTACATGTGTACACTTCTACTGCCATACCTAGCTATACATATTCAAATACATTATTCATTCCATAAAACTAATTAGTTCAACTAAATATATTCAAACATACCTCAAGGCGCGCATCCACATTTCTTCTTTTTCCAACACTAACACCTGTAACCAACCTACCTTCAACTCAATGCCATCATATTCAAATTACCTCCTAGCCTAAACTAAAGGGAGGTCACTGTGTTCAACTCACACCCATACATTTAGTGTACTTTCACCCCAAAACCGCGCGCAAATCTGACAGCTAACATATTCCCTATTTTCGTATTTCAATTCACGCACTACATACCAATTATCGCTCCAAAACAATCCATTACAATATCTATCAAACCCATAAAGCACTACAAAGCACACCAAATTCAAATATTCCCCACTTTGACCCTGGCCATTCCATATGCGGCTACAAATATCTTGTCAATTTCACTTGTCAATCTACTCTGCTGCACAGGGGAGGTAACTTTGTTGGTCAATTTTATTGCTCTTCAAACGTAGTAGTCGCCCTTCAGCATAGACTGTCAATTCTAACGGTCTGACAGAATCATTCGTCCCAAAAACATTCGTTCTTGTATTGAATAAATTCATATACATGTATGCTGTCTGAATAAGACCAAAAACGTACACTTGTCAGCACTGTTTATTACATTGACAGAATAGCAGCTGCTTATAACTGTCTGCTGCATAGTATGTTTATTCAGGTATACCACATTGCTCTTTAACCGTACTCAATTATAACACTTCAGCATAGACTTTGTCAATTCTAGTAATTATAGCATGGCAGACGAAATCGCCTGAAAGTGATACATGAATAACATCAGGAATGAGGTGTCAAATGTGATTTATATAACTTGTTTCACAATCGACCTTACATAAATCAGTTAAACCTAAACTACAAACTCAAAATTGAGATGAATATCTCATTCATTGTGTGTTAATTGCGTGCTACAAATTAGCTGTAAACATGTAATTTGATATATAAGTACACGATCGATTGGATGATTTAAAATCTTCCTGTTTACGGTTACAAAGTTGAATAACTATCCTGATTAAAAAGCAATTAAGACAAACAACTACATTTTACCTCAACTGGACTGTACATTTGTAACTCAATCTTGAGTTTGAAGACAATTCTAGACATTTCTACCTTGTGATTGATCGACACTTATTATTAAAGGAACATAACACAAGGGAAAACACACATCAAGGATATAAGTAAAACTGTATCTGAAGTGTTTAGCTAAAAATTGGAAATAAAACAACATAAATCAACTTGAAATAACAAACCAACAATTCGAATCAAGAATGAAGTCATTTTGGATTATTGTTCTGATAGTGATTATTTCTGGGACGAATAAAGGTAACTACAGTAGCTCTTTCTTAAGCTAAAACGTATAAATAACTATAAATAGGGAGAATTTTACATATGTAAATATTTGCCTGTGCCTCCGTAGATCAGTGGCTAGCGCGTGTCGTCTAAGCTGGAGATCCATGTTCAAATTCGAGTAGTGGCAAAAAGCTGACTGGCAAGTAAATGCTTTACCAGGTAGGATGGCTGACTGGCAAACAAATCCTATGCCTAGGTCGAATCAGCTGACTGGCAAACAAATGCTATGTCTAGGTCGGATCTACTGAGCTAATTTCCATTAATTGTTCAATTGCTAACAATTAGGACTATATTTCTACCGCAGTTTATTTGTTACAACAAAATGCTAAAACGCATAAACATACACTTAATTCACATTATTGTTTCAGGTTAAACCCTGCATTGGTTTTCTTTTGCACATATTTTATCTTCCGCATGGTTGGTTACAAGTATTTGATCTAAAACTATTGTTTCTGTAGTACGATTCTTTGTACAGATTCAGATATCTTGGACTATGCCTACAAAGGCACAATAACGTATGTCAGTAATACAGTGACAAAAATATAATATATTATAAAACTCGTCGGTTCAATTGTAAAAGAATGACTGACGTGGTACAAATAAAATCCCGTGCAGTGAATTGGTGTGACGAAACGTGACAAGATACATGTATCAAAGTACCTAAATCAGTGACATACATGTACAGTCAGTAATGAAATCGATGAAAATGGAATGGAAAAGTATGTATAAATATAAAATACATGTAAGTGGATATATCCAAAGGTTATGTCACTGATCCTATAAAATCCTGCATAATGTCAGTAAAAGAACGAAATTTTTCAAAAAAAGTTCACACAGTAACTTTAGTCTAATTTGAATATGATGAACAACTTTCACAAAAATGCATAGAAGCGTTCTTGAGATATGAACATTTACGAACATTGCCGCAAGTCCGACGTCCAAGACGTCATAATGACGTAACTTGCTGATACCTATTCAACCCGAAAGACAGCATTCCTTGTGATTCATAACGACTCCTGAATGCATGCACACATTCTCATGTCCTTTAAAAAGGCGCAACCTATCTAACACTTACTCCCTGTGTGTTTAAATCATTTATAATTGTCCTCTAAATAGTCCCACAGCTAAAACATTAACTCATCACATAGTGATCGCATCTATGAACGTCGAGCAGAATTGACGGCGTCATAAATACTCGTGGTATTCTTTTCGGATCTACCACAAACCGTTCTTACTGCACTATGTTGACAATACCCCGCCCCTTATGATATTATACTACACGTACACAAGACTATAATGCCGTCGTGTGTAACGCAAATTTTTAGTAGGGGAATTTCATAACTTTTATGAAAAGTGCTACGCGCAGCAACTTTTTTTCACGAATCTGCAGTGTTTTCAATTAAAGTTTACAGTACATTAAAAGTATTTTGCAAGTTTCAAACTAGAATGACGCAAATGAATTTTTAACAGCAGACACAGAATATTTCTTTTATCACGTCACATAATAATCGTCTGCTTTCGATAATTATTTATTATAATAACGCATAAAAGAAAATGATAAAGATTATGAAAAATATCGTCATTTTCGTGAGCGGCGACATGACGTCATATGTATATTTTGAATGTACACACAATCCAACTATGTTCATCGAATGATGCAGTATGTTAAATGTTAATCAGATTTGAATTACATGTACGGCACATTGTGATATCGTTTTTATGCAAATAAACCAGGAGAGGATTGACATTATTTTTGGATATACCCACGTACATGTACTTAATTATGTAGTATATATAAAAAATAAAGTCAATAAGACCTTGTGAATTTGTTAATATGTAGTATATGTATACACTTGTGGAGTAGAAACATTATTCGACTGTTGTCCATTATACGTTAATCAATATTTGTTTCATTTTCAGTTACAGGAGAAGTTGCCGAGCATTGTAAGGTCAACAGTTGTCCATGTTGTGCCAGTGCACCTGATGGAGGAAGTAATATCTGCATGAGTAATAATTATTGTCGATACGGTTGTAAAGATGGGTATTATGGCGGGAAATGTTACAGTATATGTCCTGACTATTGTACAAGATGTGCTCGTGAATTCGGTGCTAGCAGTAAAAGAGATTACAAGAAATGTTACCTGTGTGCTGAGGGTTACTATAATGGTACAGGGGTAACGGATTGTCGCACACCATGTCCTGAAAACTGTATAAACAATACTTGTAATAAAACTACTGGTCATTGTCTAGATGGATGTACTGGTGTCAATTGGATAGGGGACAAGTGTGACAAATGTGCCAGTGGCTACTATGGCGGGAGCTGTGTTCCTTGTCCGGTATATTGTAAGGACGATGTATGTGATGCTAGTAATGGTGAGTGCACAAATGGATGTAAAGATCCACGTTACACTGGATCAAAGTGCGATCAATGTCAAGTAGGTCAACACGGTGAAACATGCGACACGACTTGTTCAGTTAATTGTCGCTATGAGGTGTGTAGTAAAAACAATGGTACGTGTACCAGTGGATGTATAGGGAACTTTACCGGAGATAAATGTGAGGAGTGTAACCCTGGTTATTATGGAGAACTTTGTGAGAAAGTGTGCATGGACTGTCTCCTAGGACTTTGTGATAGAACCACAGGTGTTTGCGGCTACTGTGATAATGGTAACTATGGACAGTATTGTAATCTCACATGCTCGAGTGGATGTAAGAATGGCGTATGTAACCGATATAATTCTACCTGTACATTCGGCTGTAGTCATGACTTTTCCGGTGACAAATGTTGTGTAAACAACAATAACTGTGAACTATGCGACACAGTTACTACATGTTCCACGTGTAGACCAGGTTTCTATGGTAACACGTGTGGACAAACATGTCCTGGTTAATGTGCTGACAGTTGCGATAAACTATCTGGAGACTGCATGGAGTGTAAGATTGGTTACCATGGCAATAAGTGTACGGCAACTTGTCCTAACCAATGTCAAACCTCCAAATGTAGTCAAGAGTCTGGAATGTGTACTGCATGCAATATCGGTTACTATGGTGACAGTTGTAACAGAACGTGTCCAGTTACCTGCCTTAACAAATTTTGTTATCAAGATGGTGGAAAATGTGGCGATTGTGTTGTTGGCTACCACGGTGTGTGGTGTGACCTTGACTGTACAACATACTGTATCAATGAGACATGTATCCAAGAGACAGGTGCCTGTTTGTACGGATGTAAGGAAGAATACAAGGACAAATGTACTCAAAACAACGGTAAGTGGTACTTTCCTGTCAATTATTAGTGTGTTCCCAGGATAACGTAATGTTTCCAAACTTTTTCAACGGATTAATGTACTGTTGCTAAATCAGTTACTTAAATAAACAAATGCGGTCAAGTATATACTAAAATAACGATAATATAGCTTGTTATTTCACATATGTGGCCTATTCCAAAATTTCTCACCTTTCTTGTTATCCTGGTCGCTCCATAGTAGTTCATTTTTGTGGTTGTCAGGTTATCAGCAATATGTCTCGCCTTTTGCCCTTTTGTTCCATAATGTCATGTCAACATATTGAACATGTACTCACTCTGAAATTTAATACTAGTGACATATTATTACAGTGGTTGCCAGTGGCAGCGTTGGAATAATACTAGGTGGCGTTGGTGGAGGACTGTGTGTCGTCATCATCATTATTGTACTTGTCGTCTGCTTGATTCAGTCAAGGTAAGAAATGTGAAGATATCATTTGAACAGTTGACACTTCATACAGTATATGCATTATTTAGATGCACACATTTTAGGAGTCTGGTTGGATGGTGTGCCCCATCTTTATATGAAATAGGCGGATGAACAATTTGGTTTGACATGAAGAAAAGAGACAATGTTTTATGGGACCTGAAGAATAAATTAAGTTATTCATTAATAAAAAAATATCAAATTTGATAATATTGGGAACCAAGGTAAGTGAGTGTTCCAAACTACAGTTTCGACTCCCTCAAATTGTCACACATTCAATGCAACGGTCATTTATTTTGAATCGGTGAACATTTGGGGATGTCAAAATTGTAGTTTGTACTATAATGTCGTAGTCATGTGATCAATTCAAGCATTATGAAAACAAAAACTGTACGACATACTGGCCTACTTTAAATTACAAGACTTAAATTTGTATTTCATGCATATTTACAATTGAAAACCTTAAATTTATTGCAGGTGTCGTTCACAAGGAACCAAAGAAAACATTGAACAACAACCAAATAATGGTACGTTCTTTTCACAAGTTTGATATTTGAAATATTATTCACTAGTATATGAAGTTCTAATCAAATACATGTGTAGTATGCCCTGAAAACAACTAATAACTCAACAATAAAAGCAACTATCAGCGATTGCGTACAAAACAATACATGCGTACAATCAGTATACAATTTGTCACATGTGACATGTACACAAGTTCATTATTTCTCCATTTTACAGGCGATGAACTAGAAGAACAAAATGATTATGAAGCATTAGACGAAGAATTGAAGAACAAGAAGACAGTGTATTCAGATCTACAGTCAGACGGACAATATGCTAACACTCAAATATAAGATACGCAATTAAGACGGACAATATGCTAACACTCAAATATAAGATACGCAATTAAGACGGACAATATGCTAACACTCAAATATAAGATACGCAATCAAGACGGACGATATGCTAACACTCAAATATAAGATACGCAATTAAGACGGACAATATGCTAACACTCAAATATAAGATATGCAATTAAGACGGACAATATGCTAACACTCAAATATAAGATACACAATTAAGACGGAGAATATGTCAACACTCAAATATAAGATACACAATTAAGACGGAGAATATGTTAACACTCAAATATAAGATACACAATTAAGACGGAGAATATGCTAACACTCAAATATAAGAAACACAATCAAGACGGAGAATAATCGGTGTCATCGATTTGATAAACTTGCATGAAAAAAGAACGTAGAACTAGTAAATACAACAAGGCAGCCCTGCAGTTATAATCTCAACCTACGGAAGTGATGCAATCCAAATCTCGATCACCCACTGTTTTAAAAGGTTTCCGACTTACATATTAAACAATGTTTACGATTGGATAATTTAATAATTTACTGAAAAAAAGAATGGTTGCAGGAACAACAAAAATCGTATCCGAACTTTATGTTATCCGGATACGACTCAAGTTACAAAGAAAATAAATTTGTTTGGACAATAACTGTTGTTCTTCTGCTCATAAAATTACTTCTACGGAGTTTGAACATCAGTTATATAATTAATTAGTCAATTAATAGTGATTACACATAGTTTATTTTCTTCCGTAGAAATATGATTCCACCAATTCGAATCCATGGCTATTAAAAAAATACCAAATCTCGTCTGCTCATTTGTCACGTGGTGTGTAAGTGTTAACCAGACTGTTAATTGAAATTTATGACACCTTGATTATACATTTATTGAATTAACAAGTGTGGGGCTGTATGCCAAGAAGTGACACCAGCTAGACCTACTCGACATTCTCAATCGCGAAGTGTCAAAATTATACGCCTGTGAGAAAACAAGAGGGCCCAAAGGGCCCTAGGTCGCTCACCTGTTGCACATTCAAGGGGTATAACCTAAAGCATGGAGATTGGTGGTTTAAGTAAGACTTTCCATGAAGATTGGTGCCAATGGCCGATATTTTGATGTTTTTTGTCACTTGATGGACACATTTCCACCAAAGTAAGTATATTTTCTTGTTTTATATGCGGCGTGTATGCGATAACCACGTAGCCATAAGTTTAAGCCACCTATCGGCGGTCTGTTTTAGTCCGTCAGTGCAGCGATAAAAGCCTGAAAGAAGGGATGGTGACATCGAGTGTCCGTAGCCCGCATCTATTTTTATTAATTCTGAGGCATCCGGGGCATTCCGGCTGGTTTTATTGTGTTTGCTAGGTACTTCATGCATGCTTTTATTGTTAAAATACTGTTTCTGCTTATTTAGGAGGTTCCATGTGCATATCTTTAACGTTTAAGACGATTTCATGGAGATTCGTCAACTTTAAGACCCAAACTGTGGAGAATTAAATCAATGTAAGTATTCTGTTCTAAAATGTTTTGCAGCATAGTGTGTTATCTTCATTGATTAAAAATATAGTTTCTATTTATTTTTCAGACTTCTGGTTTGAAGAATGCGTACCAAAAAGACGTTATTTCATTCAAGGAGGAAGTGGCAGAAAAGAAAACGGAAGATAAATTTTAATGAAATATCTTTGCCTAATGAAAGTGTAACTAAAAAGCTTTGTGTCGCAAATTAAATACGCCGTCACCATTTAGATATTCGTCATAAAAAAGAAAACGATTAACTTCAGCATCACCTTGTCATTTGTATCGGTACGAAGAACCCCAGTGAAAAGCCAGGAAATAAATATAGAGTAAAGACTCATGAAAACACTTTATTCACGTAATTTAATACATGTTCAAGGTTATGATTCTATAAAATTATAAATGAACATGAAATAATATGTCTATTTTGGTTTGTTGGAAAGATCCAGTAGCACATATTTTGGTTGTATTCTTCGTTTTTGTTTACTTTAAAATTAATGTTATTGTTCAACAATGCTTGCTGAACATGTTTAGATACTGCCTTGAACATTTTGGTTCACAAAGCATCAGATCAAACTGCCTTTATAACATTGATCATCTGCGCTAATGAGCCTTTAAAACTACAATTTGTAAATAAAAATATCAAACAAATTTACGTATTTATTACTATATTGGTTGCACAAAAAGTGACCATCGGTCTACTATGACCTCTCGGCAATGACCCCTTTATAAATACAAATGTAGTATACAAAGTATTTACTAGGGTGGCACTGTGGTCGAGCGAATAGCCCGCTTGACTGCTGATCAATAGGTCCCTGGTTCGAACCTCGGCCGGTGCACTTGGTTATTCATGGAACGCTTTTCCGTGTTTCCCACCCAACTAGACATGATCTATTTGGAAGGTAACCCAGAGGTAGTCTCGCATGTATCAGTGTTGTACACCAGGTACGTTAAAGAACCAATGTCTGAAGGGCAGTGCGCCCATATACATGGTAACACCATACTGTGTTCTCTACTTGCTGCCTCTTAAGCAAAAACAAATGACCCATTTGAAATAAGTGTCAAAGGTACAATGCATTTAACAAGATGAATGCATTATAGAGATGAGAGCGAATATTGAATTTCACTCTTATGAATGTAGCAAACAATAAAACTTCACTTAAAGACCTCCTTAAAATTAAAACCTCCAGTTCGAAGTCAGTTCCAATGATTACATTTTGTACTCTTGATTTATAATCATGATAACCAACTCTAAAATATGACAGTTTCAAGTATGATAAGCCTTTACTAATATATAAACAGCGACGATAAGTATGTTTTAAAATAAATAAGGGTGGTCGGATAAGTGAAGTTTCATTGTGATGTTTTGAACATTGACATGCCACTTATAAACTGCTGCAATGGTTAACGCGCAGTGTTTGTAGCCACCAATATTGGTTTGATTCCTAGTTGCGTCAATTTGTCAATGCTGGTTTTACTCCACATGTTGAGAAGTTGTTGGTTCCTTGTGGATTGTACGTAAGTGCTTGAAAGAATACTGATCCGAAAACTGATTCCAAATCCTCTATATCATAAATGCGATGCAAAAAACGGTGGGTGTATCAAATACATGTATATTTGAAACCACAATCTACCAAATTGATGTTGCCTGTAGCATACGTTTCCGAAAAAGATAATATCCATCTAGTAGAGAAGACGGCTACTACTAGGCCTTTTGTCAGTTCAACTGAATATCATTACAGATACACAATGCACCAGTCCATTGAAACCCTTAGCATGGGGAAAGGAGGGGTTGACTTTTTAAACTATGGTAAAATCCCTGCCCGAGAACCTTAAAAAAGGTAAAAATACCGCCCTTATCAGTGAAACATATTCCCGGTCTACGTATTTAGGTGCGGAGCAAAAGTCCTGCTCTCATTCACCAGTGAGGGGACACCAAAAGTTAAAAACTCGTGTCTATAACCCGGGGTTGGGGAGTCAGGGTTTGATTTGACTGGTGCATACAAACCAGAGCACACAATTATAAAAAAATCATCCTTTATTATTATATAATATATGCATATCTTTGAAGTACAAATAAGAAAATCACAACAATTATTGCAGCCAGATGGTGTTGTCACTGTTTGGTTACTATTTGGTTCCAATAATATGTTACTCGCCAAGTCAAGACCCTCTGTAAGACAGTAGCCCTGAAATTAGTACAAAATAGAGATAACTTCCATGATTATAATACCATCACATATTGTTTACAAAGTAATAACAAGTCTCCATGGAGAGGGTCTTAAAGTTGACGAATCTCCATGAAATCGTCTTAAACGTTAAACATATACACATGGAGCCTCCTAAATAAGCAGAAACAGTATTTTTAAAACCATTAAAACATGCACGAAGTACCTAGCAAACACAATAAAACCAGCCAGAATGCCCCGGATACCTCAGAATTAATAAAAATAGATACGGACTACGGATACCCGATGTCACCATCCCTTCTTTCAGGCTTTTATCGCTGCACTGACGGACTAAAACAGACCGCCGATAGGTGGCTTAAACTTATGGCTAGGTGGTTATCGCATACACGCCGCATATAAAACAAGACAATGAACTTACTTTGGTGGAAATGTGTCCGTCAAGAGACAAAAAACATCAAAATATCGGCCATGGGCACCAATCTCCATGGAAAGTCTTACTTAAACCACCAATCTCCATGCTTTAGGTTATACCCCTTGACATTGGTCTAGGTATCAGTACAACTTACATTCTGACCATATTACATGAAGTTTGGATCAAAACACTTTTTAAACAGAGGTCTGTATAGTGAGCACAAGATTTTTCTAAGATTTGACCTAGTGACCTAGTTTTTGACCCCAAATGACCCAGTTGCGAACTTGACCTAGACCTTATGAAGAACGACATTCTGACCAAATTTCATGAAGATTGGATCAAAACGGCGACCTCTGGAGTGAACACAAGCTTTTTCTAAGATTTAACCTAGTGACCTGATTATTGACCTCACATGATCCAGTTTCAAACTTGGCATTGATTGTATAGAGATCAACATTCTGACCAAGTTTTATGATCAAAACGGTGACCTCTGGAGAGAACACAATGTTTTTCCAAGATTTGACCTTGGTACCTAGTTTTTGACCCCACATGACCCAGTTTCGTACTTGGTCTAGATTTTTTGAAGAACAACATTCTGACAAAGTTACATGAAGATTGGATCAAAATAGCGACTTTTGGAGTGAACACAAGCTTTTTCTTAAGATTTAACCTAGTGACCTAGTTTTTGACTCCACATGACCCAGTTTCGAACTTGGCCTAGATTTTATGGAGAACAACATTCTGGCCAGGTTTCATGAAGATTAGATCAAAACGGTGACCTCTGGAGTGAACACAAGGTTTTACTAAGATTTGACCTAGTGACCTAGTTTTTGATCCCCACATGACCCAGTTGCGAACTTGGTCTAGATTTTATAGAGGACAACATTCTGACCAAGATTCAAGAAGATTGCATCAAAACTGTTGCCTCTAGAGTGAACACAAGCCAATTGTTGACGGACGGACGACGGACGACGGACGGACGGACGACAGACGACGGACGAAGAGTGATCACAAAAGCTCACCTTGTCACTATGTGACAGGTGAGCTAAATATATGCAATTTGCAATTTGTCACCGAATGTCGTTTGAGAGGGTCACACTAATACGCGCAGCGGAAATCTGAATCGGAAATTTTGGTATGCAAATCGGAAATACAAAATACAGTCTATAGTAGTTTAATATGCTTGAGCGTGTCACTTTATTGTGTCGAACGAACATGCCTTAATAATAATCAAGATATAAATATACAAAGGTTTAAAAAAATCCGAATTAAATCTGAATCAGAAATCTGAATTTGAAATTTTCGGATGCAAATCGGAAATACAAAATACAATATGTAGTGGTTTAATGCTTGAAAGTGTCATTAAAATGCTTTATTGTGTGGAACGAACATATCTTAATAATAAACAAGATATAAAATATTAAAAGGTTTACAAAAATTTGAATTAAATCGGAAATCTGAATCGGAAAATCTGAATCGGAAATTTTGGTATGCAAATCGGAAATATAAAATACAATATATAGTTGTTTAGTATGCTTGAGCGAGTCATTAAACTACATTATTGTGTCGAACGAACATATCATGGGCGGATCCAGGATTTCCGGTTAGGGGGGGGGGCGTAAGAAATTTGCTGGGGTCAAAAGGCCATAGTCCTACATGGGCGTAGGAGCGTCTTTAACATTACAACACTTCTTTTATGGAAGCATATTTTGGTTATATCTATATACTGATATATAACAACTCAGTTTATGATTCTCTGGCAATTTTGTTATTACATGGTAACTGGAAGTTGATCAATTTAAGTAGGGGGGGGGGGGGGGGCATGCTTTAACAGCATCTCCGTCACTTTCCGGAGACTACCGAGAATTTTTCGCCAGTTTCTTATAACCAATGTATGGATAGCACACCTATTGATAACGTAGGGCTCACACTATAACCCGTTATCTACCAGTACCTTCCGGTATCGTATATAGGTAGTAGCCCGGTATTGACACCTAATCATGTTGTATATTGCCTTGTATATTGACATTAATCATGTTGTATAATTAAAACATGCCAGAGGCGGGGAATTAACTATGCGTATTCAATATAGATAGTGCGAATGGCTGTGTGCAGATGTATTAATTTCTCCGATAATTATTAGATTTATATTTTCATGTACAGTAGAATCTACAATAAAATAATAAGTGTTTACTTGTAAGTATGTAAATCTGCATGTTCAATATGTATACACGAATGTTGTGAGTAATTTAATTTTCATACACACGTGTCAATCATTATGAAGGTCAAAGAGGTGGCCTTTTCTTTTAATACCAATATAAAACGCACAAACATGATCATATGAATGGAAAATTAAAATATATGTTATATCCAAATGCCCTCAAATTTTCCTATACATATGTATTTAATTGTAGCTAGCTACATTTGTTTATTGTCTGATACAACATAATCTGTAATAAAATATTTAAAAAACTAGATGTTTTTGTTTGTCCTTAGAATGAAACGATCGTATCTACAAAATCATATTTTGAGAAAATATTTAAATCTGTCTGACAAATTACTCTTTACTTATGGTTAACAAGCTTTCATGAAAATAGGCTCATAAGGAGCGCCCTGTGATATAGATTTCAAATATGGCACTTACGACCTTCTCATTCTAAGCCAGCGATATGTTATATATCATGGAGTTAATGTGCTTGTCTATATATTTCCGTTTTCTTTAAAAGTATTCAATGAATTGTAACGAAATTTGGCATACTTGAACATCAATATTTGACACAGTTTCTGGCGAATTTTCTGCTCGATTCGACAATAGACTATTGCATGACACGTCTTCAACTGACTGAATACTTATATTGAAAGTCGCATTTTTATCACTCAATATCGGCCATCTGATTTTTATGTATGCATGTAGATGTACCTATTTCCTATATATCAACATTTTATTCGCTCATGGTTTTTAATAGTTATTAACAATATTTACCAAAATGCTAGAAAACGAAAATTATTGGTTTTGCTGCAAAATATAGTGTTTTCCGTACCCATAGCGTGTCTGTTGAAAAAATACGATTCTTGCGAGTAACGCAGGTTGCGCTCAACTTGAAATTTAAATTTAGGGTGACTAATTTTTATGTCAAACTGAATAAATTCAACTCTACAGCGTACTATTAACATTCGTTAGTCAGAATAAATGTGAGTTTTACCATTCAAGTAGCATTATTTGAAGTTAAACGTTTATTGTAAGCGCATCGGTTTTATATTCAGATTATAGGCTGATTTTGAGGCAGTATAAGCTTATCAACTGCTATTTGGCTACCTAGGAAATTGTAACGCAGATGAAATTTATGAATACTTTTCTTGTGTACACTCATTACATAACACTTGAAGCTATGAAGAAATGAAATATTGAAAATACTCAATTGACCCCTAATATATACGCTGTTTAATTTTGTGACTTTGTAATTCTAGGTGACGTAAATTAAACTTTTACCACACATTTTCATACACACCAATTTCTGAATTAACACGTGCAGCAATAGGCACATGCCTTAAACTAAAACTGGTGACAATTTGATAAAGTTATCTCAAACGGCTTTCGAGATATAAAGAATAACCAAGTGACAGCGTTAGAAGTGCCGCCGAGTGTATAGGCCTACAACAGGGTACCGGCAGATATCGGTGTACCGGGTTTTGTGCGTATATTTCCGATCATTGACGAAATTTTCGGAATCGTTCGTAAAATTTAAACGTAAACACTATTGAGTATTTTGTACGGAGGCCAAAATACTAAATAGCGTTTCAGTTGATTATTTCTCATAGAAGGAACAGCGACCTGAGGTCAGATATGGGTCCCTTCTACACCATTTGTAGTATAATTTAATATCTCAATATTTCAATATTCTTTGTAGACAGAAAATACTACCATTTTAAACCTTATTGGGACTTTAAGTGAGTAATTTCTATTTTTTTCTAATTCTTTATTACACCCGGATATCCTTAAATACAGAACAGTACTTAGATTAATCGTTATGATGTGTTTGCACGAGTGAGATCTATGCTTAATGTGTAGACGTTTATGTAAACCTTTAAGGGCTTTATATGTAATTGACAACCTCTAAAAGTAATATAGGAGGTGGGAGTATTTATAAATGAAAACAAAATTAAGGAGTGAATGGAAACGTTTTCGCAAAGAACGTGTGTTGACACATAGTTGACACATATTTATAGATTGAAGTTACTTTGCGAGCGAAGCGAGCAATAAAAAAAAATTCAGTAAAAAGTAATATAAATGTTCACGTATGTTGTCTGTAGTATATCATAGTTTTACAAAAACTCGCTTTACAAAATTAATGATATTTTATAGAAGTAGGGGTCCGGGGAGGCATGACGGGAAAATTTTCTAGTTAATAGGGCATGCTTTATTACAAAACTAGACTAATTTAAGTCTTTAAAGTCTACTGTGTTTCATTCATTGCAGAGTGATCAAGTATATAGGCGCACTTGTAGCATAATTCTATGTGGATGCACCCCTTGTTTCATAGATTAAAGGTAATTTTGCGAGCGGAGCGAGCACGAAATTTTCACATTTTAATACTTTTTCACAAAGAATTAAAGGCAAATTTACATAGAATACAGAATAGAATACAGAAAAGTTTATTCGGCTTAAGCATAATACATCTTATCACCGTGAAACAACATACAATAAATATTTACAAACATGCATGCATACACACATCACTTTACAAATATCAAGTATCATGTTAAATCAATAAATTAATCAATTTGTCTAGGGACAACACATATTTTTAACTTACATTAAATATGCAAGTATCATAGTATCATGAGTATTACAAGAACACAACATTCAATCAATATAAAATCGAGCGTCGTATATCAAGGGCTTTATTTATAAATGTACCAAGTTTGTGAAGTTCCTTTATATTTGTTGAGGATAATAGCTGTATAAATTTAAACATGCTAGGATTTCTCCGAAAGTATACTTTTATATATACGTTTCTAATATTGGTATACACCGGACATATAATTATGAGATGGTACTCATCTTCGATGTCATTTTTGTCACATAAAACACATTTACGTTCTTCTCTAGGTATATTATAAAATTTACCAGTTTCACTCGCCAGAGGGTGCGATGACAACCGTATTCTCGCTACTGCAGAACGTATTTTTATATTTGTTATTCTATTCAAATATTCTGATAGTACAAACTTATCTTTGATACTACTATATAACACAAGAGTTCTACTATTTCTAACCACTTCGTTCCATTGTGAAATATAAATGTCTTTAAGTCTGGTCATAAGTATATTTATAAAACATTTATGATTCACTGATTCTGGAAATGTCCAAACATCATAGAAACCAGTCTCTTGTAAAATGCGTCTCACTCTGTACGCCCAATTATTGTCAGTTTCGGCGTTTCGTAGCAACATATCGTATATTCGTTTTAATATAACATTATCACAATTATTAGAGTTTATTCGTAGCCAGTATTTTATAATACGTAACTTTCTGGTCAACAATAATGGATAACGGCCACACTCGCCGTACAATGCATAATTATTTGTCGATTGTTTTACGTGTAATAGTCTTTTACAAAATTTCCTTCGTATCCGTTCCAAAGTCTCTCCGCTTGTAGCACCCCAAACTTCACATGAGTAGTTTAATATTGAGCTAATATATGAATCAAATAAATTAAAAGAAATGTGAATGGGTGTTTCGATAGTTTTTGTGAGAGACAATAGCGCTCCCATGGATCGAGTTGCTCTATCTGCCAGTACTTTGGTTCCCGGTATAAACGACCCACCACTGGAGAAGGTGAATCCGAGGTAATTGAAATTATTCACAATTTCAATTACTTGACCTCTGTATGTCCATTGTTCGTCTGCTCGGTGCTTCCCACCTTTTTGAAATACAACAATTTTTGTTTTTTCGACGTTTACGGTTAGGTCCCATTTTTCACAATAACTGTCTAGTTGATCTAGCGATCGCTGTAGTCCGTCACGTGTTTCACTAAGAATAACAGCGTCATCCGCGAACATCAATAGGTATATGGATAATTGCTCTACAGTTAATCCGTCTGCTATATTTTCATGTAGTGAGTGTTCGATGTCATTCAAGAAAAGTGAAAATAATATTGGTGAATTAATTTCTCCTTGTAATAAGCCAATTTCACTATTAAAAAAGTCGGATAAATTTCCAAGATGTTTAACAGCTGATTTAACATTCGCGTACATAGATCTCATTAATCTCAAAATCTTCCCATCGATCCCAGCTTTCATAAGTTTGTACCACATGTATGATCTGTTTATAGTGTCAAATGCACGTTTAAAATCCACAAACGCGGCGTACAACTTCTTCTTCTGGTTAATATATGTTTCAATCAACGAATTTAAAATAAATATTGCGTCTATAGTGCTATGGTTTTGCTTAAATCCAAATAAATCCATATAACTAGACTATTTCAGTCAAATAAAAATCGTTACTTTGGCGATTTTAGGGGGGGGGGGCGTACGCCGGATCCGCCCAACCTTGGATCCGCCTATGCATATCTTATTAATAATCAAGAATAAAATATACAAAGGTTTAAAAAAAACGAATTAAATCTGAATCGGAAATTTTGGGATGCAAATCGGAAATACAAAATACAATATATAGTGGTTTAATGCTTGAACGTGTCATTAAAATGCTTTATTGTGTCGAATGAGTTTATTATAGTTTATTGTCTAATCTAATAACATCATACATTACGTGGGTGAATAAAAAAGTTCGTAGAATTTTGCCATGACTTTTTTATTTTCAGAGTTATTGTCGTCATATTTATGCTGTATGCATGCATTGGTATTTTATTTACATACACTGATTTATAACGGCCTAATGAAAACCGTTTTAAAAATACTTATATCTTTAACAAGGGCAATAACGTATACCGGAGCACACGGATAATTTGAAACATATTTTATTAAATTTCCTAAAATATCTCGACTGCAGGACTTATATCATGTATAAAGTCTGTTTAAATTTCAGACGTCATCTCCAATAAATTATGTTTTAATCGACATTTACATAATCGTACTATATAGAAATATCGGCGTAAAACGGGTCTACCGAAATTTACTGAATCACGGGCTGCTATCAAAATCTGTGTGAAACTGGAATATACGTGCGGTATCAGAAACAATACATGTTTAAAACGTGAAGGTATATATCCTGAAATAAATAGACATCGATTTATAACTGGAGTTAGTGCTAACGTGTAGAATACTACAGGTTGACAACCGAATAAAATACACCCGATTTTGGTGACGTTGGTTCGCAGCGTCGTCGAAGAGGACCAGCGCTATATATTAGCGGATATAGTAAAACACTAAGAATAATCGTATAGAACAGTGCACACTATCACTGATTTTCAATAAGTAGGTCCATTCCATGTTCCGCTGCATTATTAATAAACAGACCACTAGAATGTTAACAATTGTGTCTCTGCAGAAGGTTATAACATCATACTAAACACTGCGATAAAGAAGTCTCTTCCATCATCCATAAAAATGTCAATTTTTCAGAACATCGATCAAAATTTAAACCTTCGTTACTGTCGCCGACTCAAAATACCAAAACAAACAATGTTTCCTTCTAACAATCACTGGTTGGAAACGATATTTTTTGTTTTAATTTCAAGATCAACCCTTCCTTTCAATAATTCGTAAGCAAATATGATGTTCATTGCCAATTATAGTGTCAAATTTTAACAAGTTCTATGTGTCGCCAGGTTTTTTACATTTGAAAAAACCTTCGTTGATACTAATTAATGTAGTGTAGCAAACCAACAAATAATGTGTTAACGACAATCGAAACATCATTATGAACACCACCAAAGACTGTATACGGTTATTGGACCATGGGAATAGGCAAATTATTCCAGAATAGCGAACAACGTACATTTTCATTTATCTACCTTTACTCAAAAGTAATAGAGTAAAACTTTCGTGACCATCTGATATACACATGAATCCTTAAATTAACCCATGGCAGGCTGTTCACACAAACAAATATACCCTATTGGTGGAATACAGACCAAACTTATGTTCAACACGGTGTTATACGTTAAGCTGAGTTCTGTTTTGTGCGGTATTTAAACCTTCGTGATTTAAACTTTCGTTACCCAAATTCGAAATTTAAGCTAAAAAGGCAGGATATTATAGTTATATCACTATTCTATTGGGCTAATTGAAGTCTTAGCATACTAGAAGGCGAAATCATTGAGAGATGTCATAAAACATGGCCTATATTTCCTACTGAAATCGTGAGTATTTATACCATTCTTTCCAAAGAAACTATTTTGCCATTAAAATGGTCTGAAATGGTATCAAACTATGACAACGTTCGCACAATACTACGCTTTTCTAAGGTAAACATATACATAAGAGTGTTATGTCTCCTTTTTGTATAACTATTGTGTTTAAATTAATGAAACTTTCGTAATCAAGTGATAACGAAGCTTTTATCTCGATTTCTGTTGAAAAAGTTGTATTGCACCGTGTATGTACACGCTTTACTCCACTGCATTAAAGCAGCTGTTACATAGGTATGAAATTGGTACAATAACATAGTTAACAGTGTTATCCGTTATGTTTTTTTAATGAGCAGGTCGATATACGGTAAAATTTGCGATAGTTTTGTGTTCTGTAAGTGATTGTTAGACCATTAAATCTAATACCCGTATGCAATATCAACCTTGTTATTGCTATATCATAGAACTACACCATTGGCAAATTTTATAGCGCATTGATATAAGAAAAGTGTTACAATTCTGTTTAAACTTACGACAACGTAGGTTTCATAATAATAACGAAGGTTTATTTTTCATATGGGTTATAATTAATATAATAAAAAGTAAAGCTGACTTCCAAATAGTATGGTCTAAACGTCTGAAAGAGTAACGCAATGAAAACTGCTCTTGTCAGTAACGAGAAAGATTGCGTCGTTACTATACCTTTCCTCTGATCTGTCAGAAAGAGAGAAAATAAATAGAGACAAGCAACAAAATACCTTTTTGAAAAATAAAAAATAAACACGAAATGAAATGCTATTGAGAAAGTATAATTACACCTTATTATGTTTGTTAACTTACAGACTTGACTTTAACACAAGAAGCAGTCACTGACAGCCATATCCCCCGCCGAAGGAAAAATTGAGGTAAACAACAAATATTATCACGAAAGCTTCATAAAGAAGACCACTACAGTTGAATTGTTGTTGTTGCCAACAGGAATAATGTCAAAACAACCGAATATCATAACACATAAAAAATGAATGAATCAAAGTTTCGTCGAATTCCCTTAAGAAATGTAGGAGCAGTTGCACACAGAAGTTAATTAATAAGTAAAATATCAATAAAGGGCCATAATTATTTCAAAAATGGCCGAAATGAAAAACCCTGACGACATCCACTTGTGCACCTCATAACTGTACTTCTGTAAAAGTTTTGACAAAATTCCATGAGAAATGTGTAAAAAATTAACAAAGGGCATTAACTCTGTCAAAAATGGTCGAATAAAAAATTCCTGACAATATGCGCTGGGGGACATCATAGCAGTTATTCTGTGAAAGTTTCTTCGAATTCCCTTAAAAAATGAAGGAGCAGTTGCACACAGAAGAATTTATATGTAAAAAACAACAAAGGACAATAACTCTGTCAGAAATAGTCGAATGAAAAAATCCTGACAATATGCGCTGGGGGGCATCATAGCAGTTATTCTGTGAAAGTTTCGTCGAATTCCCTTAATAAATGTAGGAGGAGTTGCACACAGAAGAATTTATAAGCAAAAAACAACAAAGGACAATAACTCTGTCAAAAATGGTCGAATAAAAAAATCCTGACAATAGGCGCTGGGGGACATCATAGCAGTTATTCTGTGAAAGTTTTGTTGAATTCCCTTAAAAAATGTAGGAGGAGTAGCACACAGAAGAATTTATACGCAAAAAAACAACAAAGGACAATTACTCAGTCAAAAATGGTCGAATAAAAAAATCCTGACAATATGCGCTGGGGGACATCATAGCAGTTATTCTGTGAAAGTTTTGTCGAATTCCCTTAAGAAATGTAGGAGGAGTTGCACACAGAAGAATTTATATGCAAAAAACAACAAAAGGCAATAACTCTGTCAAAAATGGTCGAATAAAAAAATCCTGACAATATGCGCTGGGGGACATCATAGCAGTTATTCTGTGAAAGTTTCGTTGAATTCCCTTAAGGAATGTAGGAGGAGTTGCACACAGAAGTTCGGACGGACGGACTGACGGACGGAATGACGCCTACCATTACCATATCCCCTTCGCATTCGGCGGGGGATAATTAGGGATTTGGCAATAAATGTGTTCAATAATTTCATTCCTTGGATTTGTATTTGTTTCTTTGACTTGTGAGTGGGTATTGCTCAGCGTAGTTGTGTTGTGGTGTTTCTAATTTATGTGGTCGGCTGGTTAGGTTGAGTGCCAATTTCACAAAGAAATTATATAATAGCGGTTATTGCATGAGGCCGAATGAAACGCAGCTAAGAACCGACCAAGTTTCCCAAATGCCCACTGTATGGTGACCCAACCGCACAAACATATGCCAAAACGGCGATTAAATTAGGCACAACCACTCCGTGACCTAGTTTCACAATTTCTCTATCGATTTGCCCTATTGTATACTAAGTATATAATTAGGGTTTCAAATATGACACTAGTACATACCAGGGTACCATTTTATCAACGTACTTACGGAAATCGTAAACTTACGATCAAATTTTAATTCTTTATAATACCTTTACATCTATAAAGTGTGATAAATGGAGCTGCAATACTTATCAATATTCAGTTAATGAACGTCTACAAAAAATATCCGTTCCCAATTTATAGTAGTTAAGGAAATACACAGAATTTAAATTTGAACGTAAGTTTACGATTTCCGTAAGTCCTTTGGTAAAACAAGACCCATATGCCTACGATTTTTCTGATAAAGTTAGTATATCACTGGCTTAGAATGAGAAAGTCGTAAGTAATACTTACGAATTAACAATGTATACTGAGACCAATGCATAGTTGCAATATGCAACACAGTTCAACGAGTTTTGGAAATTTTATTAAGCGAACCTCTGGCACTTTGACACTAAAAACGCCAAATAACGCACCGATTTATTTGAGAAAAAAAACACGCCTATGTAGTATAACTTTATACTGTACATGTTACATATATACACATATATCAATGGAGTCACAGGGCGTATCGGAGTATAAACAATACAATACACTTAGCGGCACTTCTAACGCTGCCACTTATATATTTCAGTTTTCTTTAAAAGTCCTCAATGAATTGTAATGAAATCTGGCACACTTGAACATCAATATTGGACACAGGTTCTGGCGAATTTCTGCTCGATTCGACGATAGACTATTGCACGACATGTCTTCACCTGACTGAATACTTATATTGTAAGTCGCAATTTATCACGCAATAACGGTTGTCTGATTGTTTTGTATGCGTGTAGATGTCCCTTTTCCTACAATGGTTGTGTTATCATCATTATATTCATTCATGGTATTTAATAGTTATTAACAATATTTCCCAAAATGCTAGTAAACGGAAAATGTTGGTTTTCCTGCAAAATGCAGTGCTTTCCATACCCATAGCGCGTCTGTTGAGAAAATACGATTCCTGCGAGTAACACGGGTTGTGCTCAACTTGAAATTTAAATTTATGGTTGTCAATTATTATATCAAACAGAATAAATTCAACTCTACTGCTTACTATTAACATTCATTATTCAGAAGAAATGTGAATTTTACAATTCAAGTAGCCTTATTTGAGGTTAAACGTTTATTTTAAACGCATCGGTTTTATATTCAGATTATGAGCTGATTTTGTGGCGGTCTATGCTTACCTACGGCTATTCCGTTACCTAAGAAATTGTAACGTAGATGAATTTTATTGATATTTTTATTGTGTACACTTATTACATAACACTAGAAGCTGTAAAGAAATAAAATATTGAAAATACTCAATAGACCCCTAATAAATAGGCTCTTGAATTTTGTGACTTTGTAATTCAGGGTGACGTAAATGACGCTTTTACTTCGAATTTTCATACAAATCAATTTCTGAATTAACAAATGCAGCAATAGGCACATGTCTTGAACTAAAACTGGTGAAAATTTGATAAAGTTATCTCAAACGGTTTATCGGATATCGAGAATAATCAAGTGGCAGCGTTAAAAGTGCCGCTAAGTGTAAAGGATCTATCACGAGGTGTCAATTGATACAAGATTATTAGATTACCTACTGGCTGTACTAACCCGACTATAAGGAAAGTCAAGTGATATATAATATATCTATTTTGTCAATCTTGTAATACTGCCTAACACCTTGTTAGAGCATTATTGGCAGGCCATTTAAAGAAAGTAAATGATTGTTAAAAGAAGAACAAATACAACTTATGTGCAGATAAAAAATAAGGGTGGAGTTCCACTGCCTACTTGAATGGTTCTAGACCAGACAATATGCTGGGGTTAATCTATTCCATATAGACTGTGGTAAGACCTATTTTTACGCTGGGTACTGGACAATCAAGAAGGATTTATACCCTTTATATGGAAGAAGAAGAAGATAAGGAAAACATACTAAAAGTAGTCCGAGTTGGCATGTATTTATTGTAAACTATAGGGATACATATGCCTTGTTAACCTGGTTGGGACTTCTAGGTAACTTGGTAATGTGACCGCTACAAGACCATGATAGATCTAATTTGTTACCCATCCGACGGATCTGCGCTGGACCTTTTGTAATATATATTATATTGATATAAATATTCATGTAGAAAAAACAATTGACTCAAATTTCTAATTTTCGGGCTCATGACCTGCATCAAGATTTATTTCTATTTGCATGTGTGCATCAATATTTCTAAATCCGGACAAAAATACACATATATACATGTACGTTTTCTTCTACATATTAGAGTTTTGTCTATAAAAATCTATACACTTATAATGAAAATTCAAATTACTGTTAATTAATTTAAATTGTAAAAGGAATAATGTTTCCATTATTTGTACGGTAACCAATTCCTGGGCCGGACTGACAAAACCCGCTCACATATATATATGTTTGTTCTACTGCTAAGCTTGGTGCGACTCCCATAGGTGGTTAGCTTCTTTGTCTACTTATAACTTCTCCTTGCAGTATAGATGTGGCCGGTTAAATGTTGATGCTGACAGTTTGTCTCGTTTGCCACCTCCCCAACCTTTGTAACCCTCAATATTTTTTAATGATGCTATCAAGGCTGTTTGTAAATTTCATATGTGTAAGGTTGAAGAGGTTCTCTCAGTTGAATGTGTTTCAGTCAGCATGTTGTTAGTGAAAATATCATTGTTATATTGTGACTAATGGTTTAGAATGTCGTGACGACATTCCCTGTAGAGGGGGGCACACAGGAACGAACCGGAACAGTGTTCAGAACATGTTCTACACTTAATCGAATTTTCTAATTGGCCACCCTAAAGAAACTTATATCATCTGATATATTATATCAATAAATCTTAGGCTGTGTTATTTGTTCATTCCACGCACTAATGTATCGATTTACGGACAGAAATGGCGTATTAATGTACAAAATCATCCATGCGTAACGGTTGGTGCGAAATTGCTTTTTTGCGCGTTTGCCTCGTGCACAGCTTGGAATAGTATCGTGTTTGGTATAAATTTGTTCCCTGTTGATTGACTTTTCTTAAAACACTAGAATTTGTGAGAATGAGCCATGTGGAACGCGCTCATGACCTCAGATGCATGCACACATTGAACGAATTTCCGATTTGCCACGTGTTTTTATGAATTAGTTTTTAAAAAAATGTTTTTAGAAGAATACAAATAACCCCGATACTGTCCAATTTTATTGATAGAAAATATGTTTCTAGCAGTAATTCGAGCTAAACCCCACGTTTTTATAAATATCGCGTTTTTTCAAAATGACGTTTTGACGTACATGTCTGGATCTTGGTGCTGGTACTCGTCATTCTAACAGCCTCAGCGCGCCCCATATTACTTATTATCACCAGAATCAATGCTTTTTATTGAGCCAATCGTCAGAGAATACATTTTGACTAATTTCAAAAGCAGTCATGTCGGGCACGTGAACCACGTGCACGTAAGCCATTTTGCACTAACTGTTCCGTATCCTATAATATAATATTGCCTTTGTCATTTCTATGTTGATAGTCCTTACAAAACCCCTTCTCATTAAGGTTAACTCTGTTCCACTTGTGCAAGAACTAGTAAGAAGTTTTATAAAATAAGGACTTAATGTTCGTAATTTTGTGACATACATGTCCTGTTTAACACCAAATCATGATTTCAGAACACCAAGATGTGCACAGAATTGAACCATTGTTTCACAAAAACTTCAGGAGGACATGCACTGGACACTATGGTTCTAATTACCAGGTTGTTTGACACACAAACTACTCATATATAATTACATGGAATTTATTGTATACACAGACATTTGTCATATCCCATTGTCGAAAATGCTCCTACGCCCATGGTTGCGAACACTGGAGTTGCGAATCTTGGAAAAATACCTTTCGGTTAGGGAAAAAGCAGGGAATTATCAGGGAATTTCATTCTTCGTTTTCTGTGGCCACCCTGCGTAGGGCAGCGTAGTAAGACGAAATTTCATCATACAATTAATCGTGGAGCTCCAAGATATTTTACAATCGTGGGCATCGTTGACATCGTGGCTGACTGTAAACGCAGCATAATTGAGCGCAGCAAAAATAAAGCTGCTTTAAACATGTAATTTGATATATTAATACACTACCTGATGGTTTAAAATCTTCCGAGTTTACCTTAACAAAGTAATCATCATCGCTCATTTAAAAAGAGATTTTAGTTAAACAAAAAAATCAAAATGTTAAAGGACAGTTTGTATGACTGCATATACAAATGGAATTATGGAACTTTATTTGAATCAAATTGTTGACAGAGTTTTGTCAAGTAATAAGTTGAATATGACTGCCATTTGACTAGACTGTTTTTTGAAACATTTAAATTTTGTATCAAGAAGTATAAGATAATCTTCGAAAAAGAATGTGATATTTGTTAATGGCAAGGAAAAATGTGTAATACATATTTGTAAGGGGTTCAACGACAATTCAAGACGTTTCTACCCCGTGATTGATCGACACTTATAATTAAAGGAACATAACACAAGGGAAAACACACATTGAGGATATAAGTAAAAACTGTGCCTGAAGTGTTTAGCTAAAAACTGGAACCAAACCAACATTTTGAATCAAGAATGAAGTCATTTTGGATTATCGTTCTGATAGCGATTATTTTTGGAATGAATAAAGGTAACTACAGTCGCTCTTTCTTAAGCAAAAAAATATAAATAACTATAAATATGCAGTATTTTACATATATAATTACTTTGCCTGTGCCTCCGTGGCTAGCGAACGTGTCGTCTAAGCTGTCGATCCATGTTCAAATTTGAGTAGATGCATAAAGCTGACTGGCAAATAAATGATATGCCCAGGTCGGATGGGCTGACTGGCAAACAAATGTTATGCCTAGGTTGGATAGGCTGGGCTAATTTCCATTAATTGTTCAATTGTTAACAATTAGGACTATATTTCTACCACAGTTTATTTGTTGCAACAAAATGCTAAAACGCATAAACATACACTTAATTCACATTATTGGTTCAGGTTATACTCTGCATTGTTTTTCTTTAGCAGCTATTTATATCTTCCGCATTGTCGGTTACAAGTATCTGATCTAAAACTATTGTTTGTGCAGTACGATTCTTTGTACAGCGCCAGTGAACAAATGGTACAAGACGAATGGATTGAACTAATTTTAATTGGCAAAGATCAAACGATTCGAACATCCATGAAACAATACAAGGGAGATAACTATATCAGAACGCAAGTGGTAAGTTACAACCACGGACCGCTTATGATCCAACTGCGGATCCTAGTACATCAATAATTGTATACATACGAGTTATGTACTGGCGTAACCTCTCCTTTCTCTAGTATAAACGAATAACTAAATTAACTCAAGTACAGAACTGTATAATACATATCATAATGTTCCTTACATATGACAATACCTTATAGAAAGTTTCATAACTACTCAAAGGTACTAACTACCAATTCATACACATATTCATTACAGCGCAAAGTGCACATGTCATTGGTGTGTTAAGGTTATTATAGAAACAACAATAAGAAATAATAAGAACTTTAAACAAGTACCACAAGTTAACAATAAACATGAAACCTTAATTCAAATCTCAAAATACTCAGTTGCACTTACTAAGACAGTACTTAGTCTAAACATTAACTTTCTATATATGTATACAGAAATGTGTATGCATGTAAATCATGTTATGAATGACTATCATATCAAAACAGCTATCGATTAAATGAAAACTTCCACATTATTTGAAGTCAAATAAAGAAGTGTCTATATACTGTGGGTCAAACGTTCACAAAATTTGAAGTCACATAAAGATGTGTCTATATACGGTGAGTCAAATTTTTGTTATGATCAGATAATAGTCACTGGCATTACAAACAAATACAAACATGTTAGCTAAGCTCATAGTCAGACAAGTATGAAGGTTGTTTTCTAGCACGTTGGGGTCTAACATTGCTATTGTTAGAAAAGTTAGTAACACTGTTCTCCGGTTGATGTGTTTGAAAAGTGTCTGGTACAGGGATAGGTTCCACCGGTTCCCCGATGACAATAGGAATCGAATTATCCCGATCATGATCACAACCGGGCAGGGTCAGTGTTGTTGGTATTGTCGCTGGTTCTGGAGGTTTGTTTGAAGCCGATAATTGACACTCATCTTCAGAGTCACTGTCTGGTGAGGAAATCATAGACTGACACTCAAAATACATTTTATCACTAGGAACTCGATAACACTCGGCACGTTTCACTTTATAAGAGGTGGCTCTTAACTGACATCCTATGAATTTCTTTACATAGCACCACTCATTGTCGCACGAAACCACTAAATATCATCTACTTCGAGCACAGAACACAGATACACTAGGTCACCAACACAGATTTCTTCAAACCGCCTGTTGATAGTCTTGGATTTTGACTTCGACCGTTCACTATGAATATGGTTGGATAACCGAGACTCGTGTTGTTGGAGAATCACTTCACGATCTGATACTGGCAGTTGTTCATGCGTAAATTGAGATCGCTGAGTCCAGAGTTCACGAGATGATAATCCAGATTTGCGAAGACGAGAATTTAATCGTGAAATCACAACCGCGAGACCTACATTTGTAACCGGGCCACCACCAGGTTCATACCTCAAGAGTTCACTTTCCAACTCTTGAACAGCTCTTTCCGCAACTGGGTTTTTGTTAACATTTTTTGTTCGGCCGACTTCGATAACAATATTCAACTGATTCAACGTGACATCTGAATGGAGTGAAACAAAACCAGGTGCTGGATCTACGCGAATAACGGCGGGTGGGCCATCTAATGGCAGTAGTTCAGCACATAAACATGTTAACCCGTCTCTTAATGTGTCTCTTTTCTCATCAGGTACAATGCACGCCTTAGTATATGATGTGACAGTTTCTCGCACAACTAAAATCAACTGACGATTACGTTTTAAAATGTCAGCAGCAAACGATATACAAATAACGTCTGGGGGATCCTCGCATGATTGTTGTGTAGAATAGCTAGGTAATGTTTGTAATGAAGAGCACATGTGACACTGTGTAGTAACACGTTCGACAGTTCTATTTAAGTCTAAAGCGTAAAAGTGTCGCTTGATTACGAGTTCGAGTTGGTGTCTAGAAGGATGATCAAGCTTTAAATGTAACGCACTGACAAGTCCATCTAAGACAGAACACGGCACTATAATGAGTTCAGCAGGTGGTAACAATGGGTCATTGCGTTTGACCACTAAAAGATTGTCTTTGGCAATTGATGCTACTTGCAGATAGCGTTTTACATCTTTGATTTTTGCGAGTTTTTTGGAAGGTCGAGTTCCTTGTTTTAAATGGGCATGAGTACGCCTAAGATCTGCGCACTCTGATTGTATTTGTAGCCATGCTGATCTAGTCGCAAATGGAATACGCGAAGCCCCTTTGATGATATCGTCAATACGCACACTACGAACAACCGACTCTTCTGTGCAGAGGATAAAAGTACAAATCTGACAATTTGGTTGATTACAACAAGGAGCATTTCTGCTAGCAAAGTCGGACGGTACATTGGCTTTCCCAGCAAGATGCCTTACACTAACTTGGTAACGGCTAACGATGGATAGGAATGTTGTCACTCGAGGGCTAGCTGAAAATTCCCCACGACATAACTTCTCTGTGGCTTGGACACAAGGTTTACTGTCGGTAAGTACACAAACTCTAGCTGTAGACTGTATGATATATGGACTAAAATGTTTGACAGCAGATGCTATACCTAGAGCCTCGATTTCACATGGAAGCCACGTCACCTGATGTTTGCGGAGCTTAGCACTGAAGAATCCAGCTAGTAGCAATTTGTTGTTTCTCATCACGTATAAGGTTGCGCCAAGACCTCGTTTTGTTACGGATCCATCTGTAATGATCCAAAGCTGATCTGATGGTCTTGGGATCACTATAGACTTATGGTGATGAAGAGCGTCTTGAGCAACTTTAAATATCTTCATGAAAGAATCAGTCCACGTAATCTTTTCATTAGATTGTTTACCAGCAGTTAACTCTTCTAGCGGATTAATGTAACAAGATAGATTTGGTACCACTCTACTAAGAACTTTATAAGCTCCGATAAATGAACGTGATCCTTTAATCGTGTCTGGAGGAGGACATGTCGATAATGTAGCTATGCGATGAGGACTAGCAGAGAGCATGCCAGAAGACCAAATCCAACCAAGGATAGTAGTGGATTGTGGGCAAATAACTGTTTTGGAAGGTGAAAGGCGCAGACCACAATTCGACAATGCAGCAAGAACTCGTTCCCAGTTTTCAAGTAGATCATCAAGAGTGTTAGCACCGCAATACAAATCGTCTGCAAGTTTGGATACACACCCCTCTTGAACTAAGTCTCCGATTACGCGGCACATCATCTCCTCAAGTGCAGTTTCTGATCCTGGCATACCCATGGCACAACGGGTATACACCCTTACACCACGAAATGGTGTCGCGACACCGCAGTATTTCATAGACTGTTTGGATAGGGGTATCTGATAGAATGCACTAGTTAAGTCAGATTTAATTACATATTTCCATTGACCAATTGATCGTAAAGTAGAATCACAATCTGGCATTAAACTTGGTTGTGGTTAACTATATCGCCCAACGTCTGAGAATGCAGTCACTAGTCTGTAACCACCATTAGGCTTTTTCACCAAAAAGGAGGGATTAATATACTCTACGGTTATGCCAAGGTCCTCAGGGCGGCTAAAGACTCCTTTCTTTTCTTGCTCATCGAATTTTGACTGAAGCTCTACCAATTTGTCTTTGGCATATTGAGGGACCCGCCCTTTTCTCTGTGGTGGTTGGACTGGGCCCATGTTGATTACTGATTCAAACTTGCCTGCAGCACCATTGTACCCTGTAATGTCAGGTGAAAACACGTCATCATATTTCTCGACCAAGGTTTTAAACTTTGTACAATATTCTTCAGACATAATATTATCTGGGTCAATAGATATGCACTCTGAGTGTGGTAAGATTGTCTTGCTAGAGCGAACTGAGATAGGTGTGGGGTCCTTGAGTTGACTAGGACCTTCCTGTGTACATCCACTTAAGGGTATTGCACTTCTAACGAAGCCAACATGTTCATGTTTCAGTATTTTGTGCGGTTCATTTGTATCGTTCGTTATCCTGATACACCTACCAACAAAGTCAAGAACTTGCGGTCTTATCCATTTATCACAATTACTCTCGCACTTTGGTTCAACAGCGACGACTTCCTCAGGTCCAATGTCAAGTTCTGGTGGTAAACATAACTCAACAAATGATCCAGGCCACACGACAGATGTAGAAGAGCTGGCGCGAAGAACGAAAGTTTGTGTACGTCGAACAGAGCTGCTGGATTTATCTGACATAATAACGCCATATGACAAAGAATCAGAGTCACCAATGGTTATTTCACGTTTTGCGGGTCTAATAGAAATATCATTTGTTGTCATAAATGGAATTCCCGCAAGGACATCAACATCAATGTCATGAACTACAAGTGCTTCCAGTAAAAGTTGACACTTTCCTCTCACCACAGTTATATGAGTCTCACCAACAACATTTAGAGGTGTCATGCCATCAGCCTGTAAAGCACTTTGGTTAGTACGTTTCACCGGTGCACCGATAAGTTCCGCAACCGATTGCTTTATCATGCTGATTTCAGCTCCACTATCAAGGGTTAAGCATAATGGGTATTGTCTATAGAATGCTTTAAGAACAGGTGACTGTTTTGTACAAACGCGCCTTGTGGAGTGGACCAGGGAATTGTGGGGAGTATCCGTCTCTTCAGCAAAATTTTCATCATCGGTTTGCTCTTCATTATTTTCATCAGATTCAGTGAAGGTAGAAAGTCTCACTTTACCAGAGTGGTTTAAGTATTTTTTGTCATCTTCTGGTAAGAACTTACATTTACTGAGAAAATGCTGGTGGCTAGCTCTACCCGCTTGTTGCACAGAGGGCACGATGGGGTTCGTTGAATCGGTCGATTTGAAACATTTGAAGGTCGTTTGAATGTAGAACGTAACACTTTGGCCTCAGCAAGTGTGTGAATCTCATCTAATAAACTAGGAATAGCTAATGAAATTTCTGGTTTTAATGATGCTAGTGTTCTAGAGCGGAGTTCCGTAGCATATTTTTGCTTAACAATAGCCGGTAAGTGAGGGTCAACCAAACGTAACCAGGTAAGAATTACAAAATTTTCAACAGTGGGTGTGGCCTCTTCATCTTGGTCTGGAACCTCGCCATGGTGGCTTATGGATCCACCTCCATTGAGCATATTGTCATCAACGAAGCTTGATAAGCGTTGGTAAAGGTCCTCGGGACGCTCGTTTGGTTCTAATTTTATATTATCGAAGTCTAAGAAGTGTCCACCAGTCGATTGAAAACCAAAATGGAGCCTTATTGACTGCCAAATACCGTTGATGCTTACTGAGTTTTTAACTATAGTATTTCTTGCTATGACGGGACAGTAGTTAGCAATCTGACCTAACATGAGCTCCAACTGTGCTTCTTTCTGGGCTGCAGTACGACCATTTTCAACTTCATCGCCGTCATTAGTGAAACCACGAAGAGGGGTGGTCGTTGTCTTTTTGTGCCATGAAACTCCATCAACCAAAAATGAAGCGAAATTCTTATCCAGAGACAAAGTATACAGTAAATTCTGTCTCCACGCTTCGAAAGATGTTATTGATTCGTTTTTTGATAAGCACCATTGTTTTGGCGCTCTTATCTGAGCCATTGTTCAACCTTTTTGTGCAGTTCCTCTGGCTGCCTCGTCTTTTCCACGCACCTTTTCTCACTTATTATCGGATCACCCGTAGATTCGTTAACGCCGCTGCCACCACGCCAGTGAACAAATGGTACAAGACGAATGGATTGAACTAATTTTAATTGGCAAAGATCAAACGATTCGAACATCCATGAAACAATACAAGGGAGATAACTATATCAGAACGCAAGTGGTAAGTTACAACCACGGACCGCTTATGATCCAACTGCGGATCCTAGTACATCAATAATTGTATACATACGAGTTATGTACTGGCGCAGATTCAGATATCTTGGGCTATGCCTACAACGGCACAATAACGTATGTCAGTAATACTCTGACAAAAATATATTATAAAACTCGTCGGTTCAATTGTAAAAGAATGACTGACGTGGTACAAATAAAATCCCGCGCAGTGAATTGGTGTGACGAAACGTGACAAGAAACATGTATCAAAGTACCTAAAGCAGTGACATACATGTACAGTCAGTAATTAAATCGATGAAAAATGGAATGGAAAAGTATGTATAAAGATAAAATAAGTGGATATATCCAAAGGTTATGTCACTGATCCTATAAAATCCTGCATAATGTCAGTAAAACAACGAAATTTTTCAAAAAAAGTTCACACAGTAACTTCAGTCTAATTTGAATATGATGAACAACTTTCACAAAAATGCATAGAAGCGTTCTTGAGATATGAACATTTACGAACATTGCCGCAAGTCCGACGTCCAAGACGTCATAATGACGTAACTTGCTGATACCTATTCAACCCGAAAGACAGCATTCCTTGTGATTCATAACGACTCCTGAATGCGTGCGCACATTCTCATGTCCTTTAAAAAGGCGCAACCCATCCTACACTTACTCCCTGTGTGTTTAAATCATTTCCAATTGTCCTCTAGATAGTCCCACAGCTAAAACATTAACTCATCAAATAGTGATCGCATCTATGAACGTCGAGCAGAATTGACGGCGTCATAAATACTCTTGGTGTTCTTTTCGGATCTACCACAAACCGTTCTTACGGCATTTTGTTGGACTGATTGTATTAACCCCGCCCCTTAGGAGCTTATACTACAGGTACACAAGACTTTGATGCCGCCCATCGTCGGATACTCACAGTCGTTGCCTCCGCTCCGCTCCGTACATCTCCCGTGGGATTTTTATTTACCGATTCGCCGTTTTCACAGAATATACATTAACCAATAGAAACGACGCTTACATTTTCGATACTCTCCGGCGTGGAGACGCAAATAAAAATGGCTGCGCCCGTTAACCAATAGAAACGACGCTTACATTTTCGATAATCTCCGGCGTGGAGACGCAAATAAAAATGGCTGCGCCCGTGCGAAAATGTTCGCTCTGCCTATTAAAAGTAAAAATTATAGAAGTATGGAGTCTGTGTCCAGCGTAGAACAGTTTGCTTTCATTTTTTCCGACTTACATATAAAGAATGAAGGTGTGGCATGTTGTCTGTGTACGAATAAATTGAATCGAATCGTGAAACTTAATACCTTGGTCACACATCACCAGTATGCCAGACACCATACCGGGGTCACACATCACCTGAATGCCACACATTATACCAGAGTCACACATCAACCATATGCCAGACAGCATACCTCTGTCACACATCATACCTGGATCACACATCAACTGTATGCCAGACACCATACCTGGATCACACATCATCCATATGCCAGACATCATTCATGTGTCACATACCCCCTGTATGCCAGGCATCATACCTGGGTCACACACCCCTGTATGACGGACATTATACCTGGGTCACACCCCCCCTGTATGACGGACATTATACCTGGGTCACACCTCACCTGTATGCCAGACATTATACCTGGGTCACACCTCACCTGTATGACGAACATTATACCTGAGTCACGCCTCACATGTATGCCAGACATTATACCTGGGTCACACCACAACTGTATGCCAGACATCATACCTGGGTCACACCTCGCCTGTATGACAGACATTATACCTGGGTCACACATATGCGGTCACACCTCACCTGTATGCCAGACATTATACCTGGGTCACACCTCACCTATATGACGGACATTATACCTGGGTCACGCCTCACCTGTATGCCAGACATTATACCTGGGTCACACCTCAACTGTATGCCAGACATCATACCTGGGTCACACCTCACCTGTATGACAGACATTATACCTGGGTCACACATATGCCAGACATCATACCTGGGTCACACATCACCTGTATGGCAGACATTATACCTGGGTCACACCTCACCTGTATGCCCGACATTATACCTGGGTCACACCTCACCTGTATGACAGACATTATACCTGGGTCACACATATGCCAGACATCATACCTGGGTCACACATTACCTGTATGCCAGACATCATACCTGGGTCACACATCAACCATATGCCAGACATTATACCAGGGTCACACATCAACCATATGCCAGGCATCATACCTGGGTCACACATCACCTGTATGCCAGGGGTAAAATGGGTATAAATAACAACATTGCTGCTTAGAAATAAATTCTAATTTCAAAGATGTTGATATCAACAAACATATATTACACACAACTTTAAACAAAGTTTAATGTATACTAGTTCATTTACATGAACAAAATATAATAAAGTACAGCTTTGCCATCTTTAACATTTTACCAGAATTACGCTGTTGCGCCAACAAATATTATCACCATGTTTTCTGAAAATCAGTTGAAAATTCATCAACTTAATTTTTCCCCAAACATTGGAAATATTTTTTATTAATATTTCTCCTTGGATGAGCATGGGTAGTGAGAAAATTAAAAAAAAAATCACTGAATAAAATGTTAGTGGTTCACAACCCACATGTCCCCAATAAAGGGTCCCATTACTTGTTAACAAAACAATAGAAAAATGGCTGAAAAGGCAACAGTAAAGGGAAAATGACACTCAATATTAATAATAGTTATAATAATTAGTACAGTTTTCCTATCTTATACACTGCAAAGCCTCCTTTAAACATGCAAAAACTTGGAAAAATTGTCAAAAGGTTTAGTTTGAACTATCAATTACTGAGAAAAGACGAGAGCACTGCCTTATGGACAGCTTTTAATTAGAACAATGCTTATGTAGCAAAAATGAAAAAGAATCGGACTACTAAAATATCTCCATCCTCCTCAGAGTCAGATACATCACTGTATGTATCATCCGAATCTGAATAACTGTTAGCGGAGTTATATATTGGATAGTTAAAATTTGAACAATCTTCATTCATACCATGCCATTCCTTTGCACAAATATCACAACATAAATGTTTGCTTAAGTTTGAAGGAGGCTTTGCATTGTATGCATTTAAAATAATTTTTCTCCTACATGTTGTTTCATTAGTCAAGTATTCATGCATTTCTACATCAACATTTCTACATTGTTTTCCATTAAATAAAAGAAGTGCCATTGCCTGAGACCCATCTCTTCCTGCCCGGCCAAACTGCTGTATAAAGCTGTCCATGTCTTTAGGTGGTCCAAAATGAATAATACTGTTCAACCCTTTAAAATTAACTCCCATAACAGCAGCACTACTTGCAACCAGTATTCCATCGGTACCATTGTTTACACTCGTGTCTTTCCGTATTTCTTCTTTCACTTCATCAGTTGTCATGGAGTGGAACATTTGAACATATTTCATATCAGATCCCAGTTCTAGACGTACCATAGTATAAACCTGACTACAAAGCTTAATAGATGGACAAAATATAATTTGTCTTTCACGCTTAACATCACTTAAAATAAAATGAAATACGTAACTGAGAGGCAATGTACTTTTAAATTTATGAGAAAACAGTTTAATGTTAAGTCTATCAGGGTTGTCAATAATATCTAGACAGTCCACAATTGAAAACTTCTTCTGCATCTGTTTCCTTGCTGACTTGTTAGCTGTTAAGGACCGTGCTTCGCCAAGTTTTCCATACCAAGCTCGAAATGGTGCATCACCTCCATCTGATTCTCCCCTAAAAATGAATGAAATACTAATGTAATGGTATCTAAATAATAAAAATCAGTAATTTCACAGTATAATTAGTTTCTAACTCAATATAGCTCAATAACTAGAGCTTTGTCACGTTAAATACTGACTAATTCCCCTGCTGCCCCTTTGACTTTGAGAATGTGATAGTAAACTATATGGCTAGGTTCAAGGGCACGTAACTCTGGAATGAGTGGACCACTCGCATGAAAATTGTGTCTTGCATATCTACAGTTCATGGTGATGACATATTTTAAGTATCAATGCAATCACATAAGCAGTGTGATAGTAGTTTGCTCCACTAACTTGTACTATTGTATGTAGACAGACGGATAGGTCAACCTACCGAACCAGCTAACTGACTGACAGAGTAACTCCAATATGCCACCTCTCAATCTTCATTTGTGGGGATATAAAAACACTGTTTAGATTTTTTGGATAAAAACATGGAAGTAACATGATGCATGATACTGCAACATTGACAATGCATACTGTACATATATATACAAGTGCATGGCCATTAATTTGATTAAAATTTAAATACACACCAGCTGATTCAAACAAATACACACTTAATGATCTCAATGTGTAAAAATAAATTGTTTATTGCATTGTGATACAGAAAGTGGACAATTATGGACTAAAAAGTGGGGCTTTTTGGTACCGGTCCTTTCTAGTAACATATATGAGGCGCCTTTGGACCTGCACCCCACTCACTTAGTCACTATTATAGTACATACATATTATACAGCTTTGTTGGCTATCAGTATCCGAATGCAACTTCAAATAATGACCATAATACTCATGAAAAGCATGAGGCAGTATTAAAAGAAAAATAGATGAATCAATTAAAACCATACCAGAGTAGGACAGTGTGGGCCTCGTCTACAACCATCAGTCTGATATTCTCGTTTTGTCCAAGCATCTCTCCGTGTGGACACTGCTAACAGGCTTTCAGGGGAAGCAAACAAAAAGTCAAAGTTTTCAAATTAAAAATATCTGCCTCTTCGTCCTTATCTTTCCCGATGTAGGTGTTCCGGAACCCAAGCGAAGTTAAATAAGCACTCTGTTCCCTCATGATTGATATCAACGGTGTAACAAGTGACACGGAGAATTATCATTATGATGTCGCCAAACAACCTGAAAAGTCTGATAACATAAACTCTTCCCGCCGCCTGTCTTCACCGATAAAAAACACATCCTTTCCTCTGATCAAAGCATGTACAGTATCCTTCTGAAACTCACGCATTTCTTCAATTTTGAACAATTCACAAGCCGAGGTAAAGTTAACTTCAGATGTAGTCGCCATGTTTACGTGAAACGAACATAGTTTTAGTACGAGCGATCTGATTGGCTGTTAGGCGCATTACCATATTGTACTGCATCTAATCAGAATACGGTTTTACTTATTTATCAAAACGGCGAATCGGTAAATAAAAATCCTACGGGAGATGTACGGAGCGGAGCGGAGGCAACGACTGTGGGTATCCGACGATGGATGCCGCCGTGCGTAATGCTAAGTTTCGGTAGGTGAATTTCATAACTTTTATGAAATGTGCTACGCGCAGCGTCTTTTTGTCACGAATCTGCAGTGTTTTCGCTTTAAGTTAACAGTGCATTAAAAGTATTTTGCTAGTTTAAAAATAGAGTGACCACTGGTAGACACCGTACAGCGGAAATAGCCCCCTATTTTGGACGAAAACGAAAGTAAAAGTGGTAATCGATTTTGGAGGACGGTAAGTTTTTAACTATTATTCGGTAAATATGTATGGGATTCACTTAAAGTGAACTGATTTAGGTAGTGTAAAGTCTTTTTTAAAGCTCCAATGTAGTCATTTGCTCTGTAATTTCGTTAACGCTTGATAAACAGCACCGAAATGTACCTCTTTTGGCGGACGGTGCAGAAAAACGTACATTTTTCTTTTATCGCAGCTAAACTACTCATTTTCCAAGACCCTGTTAAGATTTAAACTTTAACCTGACATGTTCTCTACCTATGTTGAAATCCTCGTCAATAAATATGCACTAACAAGCATGTAATTGATGAAAAACAATATTGCGTTGTGTACTGGGTCTAGTTTTTTACTGTACAGTGTCTAGTTTTTATTCACATAACAAGTGTTCGGGGTCTAGTCGGGAGTACGGGGTCTAGTTAATGTTTATTTATTTGATTTTCTCGTTACATTTATGTATTTTTTGTTTGTAAATAATGTTAATATAGATTAATTTTCAGGTTTAGTCCGTGCGTTTAATCATACATGCTTGTCTATGAACATAAAAATAACTTTGTGTCACCGATTCAATGTATATAATTCATTTGAACGTTCTGGGGACAAACAACAGGATAGTTTATATAAAAATAGTCATGATTTGAAGCATTTCAACGAAGGTACACAGAAGATATTAAAGCGTATTCATGTACCTGTAAACTACATTTGTATGATATTCATGATACTTTTCGTTCATGTAGAGCATGCTTTGAATATCATGCATGAAATATTGTCATATTTACATGCAGTCCAATTCTATAAAGAGGTCAAATCTGTGCTAGAATGCGAGCCAGAGTAAGGCGACGGTTCTTCGATTGATCGCTACATCGGAGCATGTAGGCATTTGTTTGTCATTTTAAAATGTTGAAACTTAGCATACTAACGACGCATAGATGAAAGTCAAATATCAATTACTAATTATGAATGTAAACTACGTACCTTTTTATCATTATTAGTTCTTGGAAAAAACTACATTTAGTCAATCGTATTGAGTATTGTAACTGAACACTGCTTTAGTCTAGCGCGTGGATTTATAGATGTACAACGACCTTCGAAATATGACCTTTGGACCTTTGGACGAGTCCACAAGCCAGGGTTGAAACGATTTTTACCGTTTTTTCTATTAAAGTATGGTTTTATCTAAAACAAATTATGTTAATTTCTAGTTGGTCCTATTCACAGAAACGTACTTTTTATATGGACTGTGTGTTCGAGTCCTCTGCTGTTCAACTTTGTTTTTATCGTACTTTAATTTGTATTAGATTCTACAATCTACATGCATTTTTTTATACTTTATAAACGATACATCTAATGAATACATTTGACAAAAATAGCTTCGTTTTTATATTAATTGAAGTATGGATATTGTATTCATTGCTCATCTTACATCTGAACATTGCTCTGACGTTTATTTGGTTCATTTACAGATAACTTGAGTCATTGGTTTCGCCGGAAACATCATTTTAAGAGTTCTCTGTAGAAACGTCAGAATCAGCATACAGTTATTCAATGGGCGCGGTTTGGCTGACAGTTGACCGATACTTCGGTTCAAAAGTCTACACATGGGAATGTTTTCAATGCATCAATGTATACATTAGAACAAATATATGTTTTAGAAATGTAGATAATTAACAAAATTAAAAATGAATGTCCATGTTGGTGGGATTCGATCCCAAGCTTAAACATTGAAAAAGGCTAACGAGCGGTAGCTTAGCCAAGTGCACCAAGGAGGACGATATAAATCACCAGTTCAAATATGCATTTCGATTCTGATTGGGAAAAAGACACCCCGTTTACCTCGACTATTTCATTATTAAAAGTAAGTTACGTCCGACTGCTTGTGGTTTATCTATAGCAGAGTCTTTAAAATGGGGGAGGGGGTGACCAAACATTATACATACATAAACATCATGTTTATGGAAGCGTATGTGGATTTCTTGTGTTTCTATATAATGACTAAGATTGTGTATATCTAGGAAGTTGTTGCTTGTAAAAATAGGAGGTCATTGTATTAGGGGTCATGCATGCTCCCCGGGAACATTTTCAAAATCAGTGGATCCTTCTGGTGCATTCTGAGATACCTTATTTGGTATTATTTGCCCATTTTGATACAAAATCATGCTAATTGAAGTTCTTGTTATTCATACTTGTTCTTGCGAAATTTCCCGGTTTTCCGATTTAACCTTATTGGGAAGGTTATTGGATATGACAAACTAGAAAACAGGAGTTATAGACGAGGACATGCGCTATAGCTTTTAAAATGCGGGATAACGTATTTTTATAGATACTTAGTGAGCGAAGCATGAAAAAAACGCATTTTTTTTACTTTTTTTTCACCAAGAACAAAAGGCAAATTACCTATCATGAGACTATTCTGAATTATTAGGGGGCGAAATATATATGCCCCCATGTCCTGACTTGGTGGGGCGGTATGGTTTTATTTGGTCTAGCATAGGGTGTAAAACATTTTTTTAAATGTTGAGGACTGCATATTAAACATTTTTATTCTATCGTATATCCATTAAGACAACTGCATGTGAATTTTAAAACACTTTTATCGTCATTTAAGAGAGCAATTACTATTTTATTTCCCTACACCCAGCGTAAGAAAGTACTGCAAAAACAAATGGAGTCAACTGCATTATAAATAAAATAAGTCTGCAAGAGATGACAAAATAAAAACAAGAGTGTGTTTAAATCTGATGATAATGATTATTTCTTCAATCAAAAGTGTAAAAATGATGTTTGGTCTGATTATGAAGAAGATAAAAATAAAAATGTAACCCTACCTTCCTTGAAATTAAGGCATTTTTTCATATTGCCAATAAGTACCCTATAGACAAATGACAAAAAAATATTATCTAAACAATTGGCACCATTGATTTTTAAAAAAATTAATAACTTCAATGTGTGTGTATTTTGAAAGGTTTTACCAAGCGCTTTTGAAAATATACATTTCAGAAATCCATAGTAACCCGATTTTCATCTATTTGCCATATATAAATTCCTAAAAAATTAAAGAAAAAAATATTTTTCTCCAAATTACACTATAAATTCATGTCACGAAGCCAAAATATTGTCCTATAACTAAAAAATTGTAAAAATTAAAGAAAAAAAAGAATAAAAATAGTTTGGCTCTAATGCGGGTTGAACCCACGACCTATAGGAAATCAAATAACATTTTCGTCCCCAGTAATTTTTATAATATAAAGAGATCACTGAACAATTTAAACAAAGCAATTGTTTTGGTAAATTCGATTAGAGATCTTGTCAATATAGTCAAAACTAGGAAACTAGACCCTGTACAGGACTGCTAGACCCAGTGCAGCAAAAAACTAGACTTTGTACAATAAATTTCTTAAAAAAGGCTAGACTCTGTACACAACGCAATGTTGTTTTTCTTCAATTACATGCTTGTTAGTCTATGTTTATTGACGAAGGTTTCAACATAGGTAAAGAACATAACAGGTAAAAGTTTAAATCTTAACAGGGTCTTGGAAAATGTATAATTTAGCTGCGATAAAAGAAAAATGTACGTTTTTCTGCACCGTCCACCAAAAGAGGTACATTTCGGTGCTGTTTGTCAAGAGTTAACGAAATTACAGAGCAAATGACTACATTGGAGCTTTGAAATAAACATTACACTACCTAAATCAGTTCACTTCAAGTGAATCGCATACGTATTTACCGAATAATGGTTAAAAATTTACCGTCCTCCGAAATCGATTACCACTTTTACTTTCGTTTTCGTCCAAAATAGGGGGCTATTTCCGCTGTACGGTGTCTACCAGTGATTTTCATCATCTACAGACTCACTGGTAGACACCGTACAGCGGAAATAGCCCCCTATTTTGGACGAAAACGAAAGTAAAAGTGGTAATCGATTTCGGAGGACGGTAAGTTTTTAACCATTATTCGGTAAATATGTATGCGATTCACTTGAAGTAAACTGATTTAGGTAGTGTAATGTTTATTTTAAAGCTCCGATGTAGTCATTTGCTCTGTAATTTCCTATACTCTTGATAATCAGCACCGAAACGTACCTCTTTTGACGGACGGTGCAGAAAAACGTACATTTTTCTTTTATCGCAGCTAAATTATTCATTTTCCAAGACCCTGTTAAGATTTAAACTTTCACCTGACATGTTCTTTACCTATGTTGAAACCCTCGTCAATAAACATGCACTAACAAGCATGTAATTGACGAAAATCAATATTGCGTTGTGTACTGGGTCTAGTTTTTTACTGTACAGAGTCTAGTTTTTATTCACATATTAAGTGTTCGGGGTCTAGCGCCGGGAGTACGGGGTCTAGTTAATGTTATTTGTTTGATTTTCTGGTTACATTTGTGTATTTTTTGTATGTAAATAGTGTTAATATCGATTGATTTTCAGATTTAGTCCGTGTGGTTAATCAAACATGCTTGTCTATGAACATAATAATAACTTTGTGTCACCGATTCAATGTATATATTCATATGAACGTTCTGGGGACAAACATCAGGGTAGTTTATATAAAAATAGCCATGGTTTGATCATTTCAAAGAAGGTACAGAAGATAAAGCGTATACATGTACCTGTAAACTACATTTGTATGGTTTTCATGATACTTTTCGTTCATGTGGAGCATGCTTTGGATAGCATGCATGAAATATTGTCACATTTACATGCAGTCCAATTCTATAAAGAGGTCATATCTGTGCTAGAATGCGAGCCAGAGTAAAACACCGGTTCTTCGATTGATCGTTACATCGTAGCATGTAGGCATTTGTTTGTCATTTGAAAATATTGAAACTTAGCGTACTAACGACACATAGATGAAAGTCAAATATTAATTACTAATTATGAATGTAAACTACGTACCTTTTTATCATTATTAGTTCTTGGAAAAAGCTACATTTAGTAAATCGTATCAAGTATGGTAACTGAACATGACTGCATTAGTCTAGCGCATGGATTTATAGATGTACAACGACCTTCGAAATATGACCTTTGGACCGTTGAAACGATTTTTACCGTTTTTTTTTCTATTAAAGTATGGTTTTATCTTAAACAAATTATGTTAATTTCTAGTTGGCAACATGCATAGCCTTCTGAATAACCTGTCATATTCATAGAACCCTACTTTCTATATGGACTGTCCTCTGCTGTTCAACTTTGTTTTTATCGTACTTTTGTATTATATTCTACAATCTACATGCATGTTTTTATACTTTATAAACAATACAGTATGGATATTGTATTCATTGCTCATCTTCCATCTGATTGGGTTCATTTACAAATAACTTGAGTCATTGGTTTCGCCGGAAACATCATTTTAAGAGTTCTCTGTAGAAACGTCAGAATTGGCAAATAGTTACTCAATGCGCGCAATTTGGCTGACAGTTGACTTCAAAAGTCTGCACATGGGAATGTTTTCAGTGCATCAATGTATACATTAGAACAAATAAATGTTTTAGAAATGTAGATAATAGACATGTACGCACATGTTTATTTAACAAAATTAAAAATGAATGTCCATGTTGGTGGGATTCGATCCCAAGCTATTTATAGAAGCGTCTTTAAAATAGGGGGGGATCAAACATTATAGATATAGATAAAACATCATGTTTATGGAAGCGTATGAGGATGTCTTGTGTTTCTATATGATGACTAAGATTGTGTATATCTAGGAAGTTGTTGCTTGTAACAATAGGAGGTTATTGTATTAGGGGTCCGGCATGCTCCCCGGGAACATTTTCAAAAACAGTGGATCCATCTGGTGCATTCTGAGATACCTTATTTGGTATTATTTGCCCATTTTGTTACAAAATCAAGCTAATTGAAGTTCTTGTTATTCATACTTGTTCTTCTGAAATTGCCCGGTTATCCGATTTAACCTTATTGGGAAGGTTATTGGATATGACAAACTAGAAAACGGGAGTTATAGACGAGGACATGCGCTATAGCTTTTAAAATGCGGGATAATGTATTTTTATTGATATTTAGTGAGCGAAGCATTAAAAAACGCATTTTTTATACTTTTTTCCACCGAGAACAAAAGGCAAATGACCTATCATGGGACTATTCTGAATTATTTGGGGGCGAAATAGATATGCCCCCATGTCCTGACTTGGTGGGCGGGATGGTTTTTTTGGTCCAGCATAGGGTGTAAAAACTTTTTTTTTTAAATGTTGAGGATTGCATTTTAAACATTTTTATTCTAATGTATATCCATTTAGACAACCGCATGTGAATTTTAAAACACTTTTATTGTCATTTAAGAAAGTAATTCCTATTTTTATTTCCCTACACCCAGCGTAAGAAAGTTATGCAAAAACAAATGGAGTCAATTGCATGATAAATAAAATAAGTCTGCATCAGATGACATAATAAAATATAATTAAATCTAATGATAATGATTATTTCTTCAATCAAAAGTGTAAAAATGATGTTTGGTCTGATTATGAAGAAGATAAAAATAAAAATGTAACCCTACCCTCCTTGAAATCATGGAGGTATATAAATGTAACTCCTTGTTGAAATTAAGGCATTTTTTCATATTGCCAATAAGTACCCTATAGATTAATGGCAATAAAATATGATGTAAGCAATTGGCACCATTGATTTAAAAAAAACTTCAATGGGTGTGTAATGTTTTAACAAAATTTTGGAAGGTTTTACCGAGCGCTTTTGAAAATATACATTTCAGAAATCCATAGTAACCCGATTTTCATCTATTTGCCACATAATTATAAACTCCTATAAAATTAAAGAGAAAAAAATAAAAAGATATTTTTCTCCAAATTACACTACAAAGTGATGTCACGAAGCCAAAACATTGTCTTATAACTAAAAATTAAAGAAAAAAAGAATTAAAATATTTTGGCTATAGTGGGGGTTGAACCCACGACCTATAGGAAATCAAGTAACATTTTCGTCCCCAATAATTTTATAATATATGAAGATATCACTGAACAATTTAAACAAAGCAATAGTTTTGGTAAATTCGATTAGTTCTTGTCAATATAGTCAAAATTAGGAAACTAGACCCTGTACAGGACTGCTAGACCCAGTGCAGTAAAAAACTAGACTCTGTACATTAAATTTCTTAAAAAGGCTAGACTCTGTACACAACGCAATGTTGTTTTTCTTCAATTACATGCTTGTTAGTGCATGTTTATTGACGAGGGTTTCAACATAGGTAAAGAACATGTCAGGTGAAAGTTTAAATCTTAACAGGGTCTTGGAAAATGAATAATTTAGCTGCGATAAAAGAAAAATGTACGTTTTTCTGCACCGTCCGTCAAAAGAGGTACGTTTCGGTGCTGATTATCAAGAGTATAGGAAATTACAGAGCAAATGACTACATCGGAGCTTTAAAATAAACATTACACAACCTAAATCAGTTCACTTCAAATGAATCGCATACATATTTACCGAATAATGGTTAAAAACTTACCGTCCTCCGAAATCGATTACCACTTTTACTTTCGTTTTCGTCCAAAATAGGGGGCTATTTCCGCTGTACGGTGTCTACCAGTGGTGACGGAAATGAATTTTTAACAGCAGACACAGAATATTTGTTTGACCACGTCACATAATAATCGTCTGCTTTCGATAATTATTTATTATAATAACGCATAAAAGAAAATGATAAAGATTATGAAAAATATCGTCATTTTCGTGTGCGGCGACATGACGTCATAGTAGGTATATTTTGAATGTACACACAATCCAACTATGTTAATCGAATAATGCAGCATGTTAAATGTGAATCAGATTTGAATTACAAGTTCGGCACATTGTGACATCGTTTTTATGCAAATCAACCAGGAGGGGAGTGACATTATTTTTGGATATACCCACGTACATGTAAGTTCATAATTAATAATGTAGTACTTATAAACTAGACGCCCCTGAGTGGTCAGTTACGCTCACCTAGGTCATGTGGAGACATTTCAGTTTTGCGCCAAGTACTTGAATTGTTTGCTCTGGTGGCCATCTTGTTTAACGGACAGGAATGATTTAAGCTAAATTGGTTAACGCCCCGTCAAGTGGTTAAGGAGAATAAGTCGTTTAAAGGATAATTCTATTTTTAGCTCTGGTGGCCATCTTGTTTATCAGAGCGAAACGATTTTAGCTATTTTGAATGAGGGTCACCCAAGGATGATTCCTAAATTGGCCAAGTCGTTTTGCAAGAGATGTCGTTTGAAGAAATTGGTTAATGAGAAGAAGCCTTGCCAAGTGGATTTGCAAGAGATGTCGTTTGAAGAAATTGGTTAATGAGAAGAAGCCGTTTAAAGGATATTTCTATTTCAAGCTCTGTCGGTCATCTTGCTCAGCGGACCGGAACGATTTTAATTATTTTGGTTAAGGGTCACCCAAACATCATTCCTGTAAACTTTAATCGACATTGGCAAAGTGGTTAAGGAGCGGAACGATTTTAGCTATTTTAATGAGGGTCACCAAAGGATCATTACTATGAAGTTTGGTTGAAATTGGCCAAGCGGTTTAGGAGGAGATGTCGTTTGAAGAAATCGTTGACGACGTCGGACGACGGATAACTCGATATGACAAATAAACAAAAACAGCATTCTATAAAATCCCGGTACGATCAAACTTAGTACGAATCAAAAGCTGCATTTGTCTCCCTTGCCAAACTTCGTTACATTAGTAATAAAACAAATCACTTATGAGATTTTTACATTACGAATTTTAGGTGGGACATTTTTTATTTCCTCGAGTGTATTCTTATACGCAACATACTTGATATTTTGACGGACCAAATTGTTTATCTGAGCTCTGTTGTGCGATTTCCAACCGCTTGATAAAATATTGTTTTTTCAGAAACCCATATTTAAATCAGAGCACATATTTTTGGGGAAAAAAGAAAAATATGTTTTGCTTGATGATGTTACACTATGTGTGTTTTGTAACATACTAAAAAATCTAGGTCTTTATATGTTTGTGAAAGTCAATTATTTTGGGGTAAAACCTACAAAATATAAAAGCTAAACATGATTTTTTGGAATCAGTAACCTACATCACCATTTACAGTTTTATGGGATAAAAATAGATTGCGATAGGTATGTTGTTAACTTACTTGTAGTTTACGATATTAAAATCATTTTTCAGACCATTGCCTAAAAACCGATATTTTGTGGGACAAAACCTGTCAAAATCTAAACAAAATCGAGAATTTTTGGAATCGGTTGATTGCAATGTCATAATAAAATATATATTTTTTTTATTTGTCGTAGGTACATAGCACTTTGCATTTTAAGAGGTCAAAACTATAGTGCCAGAATATTTTGCTAAATAGTGTAAAACATAAACGAAAAGTGAGAATTTTGAGAATCGGTTAATTATTGTGTTGTGTTTACTCAACAAATCAAATGTCAACTTAGATTACAATAAATCCTTGGTGTGTCATGATCCAACAAATTAAAGATGTGTATTTTATTTCCTTTTTCTTACAGGGCGCTTATGATAGAACCTGTACTAATTATATGACATCACCATATTTGTTCATTTTTTGTGACCTCAATGACGTCATTTTGAGCGTTAGATTTATTTTCTTGTCTCTAGTTTTCATCATGTCTTAGCATGTCACTAAGTTGGACGATTTTGAAAAGGTATACCTTTTTGGAATCCTTAAACATTACTCTACACAATCCTTCCAAAATGTGAAGATGTGAATTTAAGACATCAGGTTGGAATCCCACAGCACAGCTCATCTTTCGATTGGCAATACATGTACATTGTATAATTGTGTAATTTTAAACTTTATCTTAGGCCATTGTCAGGTGCTTTCTAAACTTCCTGCTTTTAAAAAGACGCTGAAACATTCGTTCAGTGAAGTTTGAAGTTTTATTACAAGAGCAACAGTGCATTTAGTGTAATTGTTGTAATATGTCTAACAATAGCTATACATACATAGCTATTGTTATTTGTTGTAAATGAAATCCGACTTAAAATAAAGATTGTATTGTTATTGTAATTGCAAGCTGATCCAATGTGTAAGTTCACGATCCAGTGGTTTTAATCTTCCGGGTTGTTAACAAGATGTTGGATAATTTGGTGGTTAGTAAAAATAGTTGAGTTTTTGGTAAACACCTTACGAACGGAAACATACAGTTTACATTCCATTCAATACTAGTTGTGTGTATATGAAATTAAGAAATTTTATTTGGATCAAATTTTAGAGAGATTTTAACGATACATTTTGTATTTTACTCAAACATGTATATGGTAGTCATTCGACTTGATCAGCTTTTTAAAATTTAGTGTCAATACTGTTATTAATGGAGTAAAGTGATATTGTAAATCTTCCAAATAGGACATGGCAGGAATAATCTAGGATACTTGGTTAAGACACTTGTTAGCAAAGTGTATTTGATAAATTATTTTTAAAAACACAACTTGAAACATTTTAACTTGAAAGAGCAAAATAAAATTCGATCAAGAATGGAGTCATTTTGGATTATCGTACTTATAGTGATTAGTTCTTGGACAAATAAAGGTAACAACAGTGGCTCTATCCTAAGCAAAATTTGGGGAGTATTTTAAATGATAGATTTTTAAAATGTGTTTATGTCGATTCTCGTTCTTTATTGTACAATTAGTCTCAATAAATTATTAAAGCTAGTTATCTACTACAACATACATGCATTCACATTGTATTTATTTCAATAACATGATGAAAATATACGACATATAAAATCCTACAAATACAAAAATATGGTTCTTCAACTTCTTTCGCGAGCACTGCCACATTATACAGTGTGTGGTGTTGGTTTGTTTTTTATGTTTTCTGTGATCGGTAGTTTCTGTTGCCTTCCCTCTCCAAGCTTTCACCAGCTTTCTGGTAACAAGATACATGTATATGCATTTAATCCAGAAATGGTATTTGTTATTTAACAGTATGCGCTTGTGTTTGACGTTTGTCCATTATAATCGGTATTTGTTTCATATTCAGTTACAGGAGAACAAGCCCAACATTGTATGGTCAGCAGTTGTCCATGTTGTGCCAGTGCACCTGATGGAGGAAGTACTATCTGCATGAGTAATAACTATTGTAGATATGGTTGTATAGATGGGATTTATGGCGGGAAATGTTACGATTACTGTCCGACTTATTGTACAAGATGTGCTCGTGAATTTGGTTCAAACAGATACCCTAACGATTACAGGGTATGTTACCTGTGTGCTGAAGGTTACTATAATGGTACAGATGTAACAGACTGCTCCACACCTTGTCCTACAAACTGTATGAACAATAGATGTGACAAGAGTACCGGGCGTTGTCTCGATGGATGTACGAGTGACAATTGGACAGGGGACAAGTGCGACAGATGTGCTAGTGGACACTATGGCGGGAACTGTGTTCCTTGTCCGGTATATTGTAAAGATGATGTATGTCATACGAGTAATGGTGGGTGCACGAATGGATGTAAAGATGCGAAGTTCACTGGTTCAAAGTGCGATCAATGTCAAACAGGCAAACATGGTGAAAATTGCGACGAAACATGTCCAGTGAACTGCAGCAATGGAGTATGTGGACGTAATAATGGTTTATGTACCAATGGATGTACAGGGAACTTTGGTGGCGACACCTGTGATGTGTGCAAGCCTTATTATTATGGAGAGAATTGTAATGAAGTGTGCTCTAACTGCCTCAGTGGACAATGCGACAAGCATACCGGTATATGTGATAACTGTGTTGGTGGTTACTATGGACAGTATTGTAACATTACATGTTCAAGTGGATGTAGGAATAGCCAATGCTACCGATACAATGCGACCTGCACACAGGGGTGCTGGAGTGCTTATTCAGGAGACAAATGTTGTGTTACCAACAAAAACTGTGAACTATGCGATAATGTTTCAACATGTTCCAAGTGTAACTCTGGTTTCTACGGAACGTCGTGTGGACAAACATGCCCTGGTAGATGCGCTGGTGGTTGCGATAAAATATCGGGCGATTGTTCCACATGTAAGAATGGTTTCCATGGCAATAAGGGTACAGAAACTTGCCATAAACAATGTCTGGACTCAAAATGTGGCAAACAATCCGGTCAATGTAGTGCATGTTATATCGGTTTCTATGGCGACAGTTGTAACAGAACGTGTCCAGTTACCTGCCGTAACAAGATATGTTATCAAGATGGTGGTAAATGTGGCGACTGTGTTGTTGGCTACCACGGTTTGTGGTGTGACCTTGACTGTACGACATACTGTATCAATGAGACATGTATCCAAGAGACAGGTGCCTGTTTGTACGGATGTAAGGAAGAACACAAGGACAAATGTACTCAAAACAATGGTAAGTGGTACTTTCCTGTTAACTCTTAGTTGTTCATATTTATGGTTGGTCTCGTGACTTCTGGCTGAAACTTGTAATATGTAGGTTATCTTGTGCTCGTTTATGTGTCTTTCATATTCCGCTTTGTCGATTAAGTGAGCAATCGTGTATGTTTGGTCTATTGCCAGAATACATGTATATTTTACAATACGTAAAGGCAACGGTGATATAATGCCATTTGCATTGTACAAAGACCGAGGTGATCAGAATGTCTATTACAATGCACAAAGGCTAATTAAGGTGATCAGAATTTCTGTTGTAGTGCATTAACTTAGGCCATGGTGACCACCATTTCTCTATCAAGTCTTGAAATCAGAGATTAGTATCAGACTGTCGAGTACTGCTCCCCTTCCGATTTGGATTTTAAATGGCAAGATGTAAATGCCGAACATAGCTTTTATTTGTCAGTCAGCTTTCTCTGTCAGGCATTTACATATGAGTGCCTCCCCCCGGATTTGACCCCGGGTCGCCCGATTCGACGACAAGCGCACTAACCACTAAGCTACCAAGGGATAATGTATATAAGCAATAATTCTTAACCTTTGAAGATTCTCATCATCATCCTGTCAACATAATATTATGTAACGTAGATCTACACTAGGGGCCTTATTCACCAACGTTGTAAGTCTAAAATATAGACTTAGGCTTTACATCGTCAAATGTTTTATTCGCTCTCATGTTGTTATCAATGTACCGATTTTGATACAAATTGGTATACATGTTCAGTGGGTAACAACTAATAGTCAGATAAAATTTCACATGGTTAAATCTAGTTTCAAAGAAATGCCAGTGGTTATGAATAATGACAAATTTAAGTCTAAGTCTGAGTTTTAGACTTACAACGTTGTTGAATAAGGCCCCTGAACATATAATTTTATTTTATATCAATGACATATTATCACAGTGGTTGCCAGTGACAACGTTGGAACAATACTAGGTGGCGTTGTTGGAGGACTGTGTGTCGTCATTATTATACTGGTCGTCTGCTTGATTCATTCAAGGTAAGAAATTTTAAGACACTTTCTGAACAGTTTACCATTCACACATTAAAAGCCTAATTTAAATGCCCACATTTTTGGATGGTTGGATGGTGTACCTCATCTTTATTTGAAATAGGCGGATGACATGAAGAAACGAGACCATTGTTTTATGGGACCTTAGGAATTCAGTGAATTACTCATTAATGAAAAATATAAGATTCGATGATATTGGGCATCAACATAAGTGAGTGTTCAGTGTTGACACTGTATGTACTTATCAGTGAACTCACCACGCGGCTACGGAATTATGTTCCAAACTACAGTTTTGACTCCCCTCAAATTTTCACTCATTCAATGTAACAGTCTGATATATTGAATAGGTGAACATTTTGGGAAGTCAAAACTGTAGTTTGTGATATAATTTCGTAGTCATGGGGTCAATTCAAACATTAGTAAAACAAAATAAATGTATGACCAATTAGTCTACTTTAAATTACAAGAATTGTATTTGTATTTCATTCATATTTACAATGAAGCTCCTATATTTATTGCAGGTGTCGTTCAAAAGGAACCAAAGAAAACATTGAACAAGAACCAAATAACGGTACGTTCTTTTCACAAGTTTGATATTTGTAATATTGTTGATATGAATGTCTAATGAAATACATGTGTATAGATCTACAAGAAACTTCGGGGCGTGACAAGTAAACACTAAGTATTCTATCTCTATAGAGATCACGCCTCGACGATTGTTGTACATCTATAATAGTATGCCCTGAAAACAACTAATAACTCAACAATAAAAGCAACTATCCGCGATTGCAAACATTACATACGTACAATAAGTATAGGTTAAAGATCATATGTAAAATTTATAAACAAATAAGTACTGCGGTTGCTATCGCTCCCTTGAACTAATTTGTTTATAATTCTAATAAGTAATCTATAACCGGCTTATAGTTTACCCGCCCACTTTTAGAAAACCCTTTGCATGCAAACAATAACATGCCCATTTATGAAATAATGGAAGTGTAGTGGCACAAAATTGCTTGTATGATTGCTGATAGAAAATCAGTAAAATTTGGAGGGGAGGCGGGTCTAGTTTTCCATATTTGGAATCGGCAAAATTATTCTTATAAACAGATTTACTAAATAATTATTATGCCCATTGAAAATCCCTGACTTTTAATCGGACAAAGAAGTAGGGTAAACTATAAGTATACAATTCGTCACATATGTGACATGTACACAAGTTCATTATTTCTCCATTTTACAGGTGATGAACTGGAAGCACATGATTATGAAGGATTAGACGAAGAATTGAAGATAGAGAAGACAGTGTATTCAGATCTACAGTCAGACGGAGAATATGTTAACACTCAAATATAAGATACACAATTAAGACGGAGAATATGTTAACACTCAAATATAAGATACACAATTAAGACGGAGAATATGTTAACACTCAAAAATAAGATACACAATTAAGACGGAGAATATGTTAACACTCAAATATAAGATACATAATTAAGACGGAGAATATGTTAACACTCAAATATAAGATACACAATTAAGACGGAGAATATGTTAACACTCAAACATAAGATACGCAATTAAGACGGAGAATATGTTAACACTCAAATATAAGATACATAATTAAGACGGACAATATGTCAACACTCAAATATAACATACACAATTAAGACGGAGAATATGTTAACTCTCAAATATAAGATACACAATTAAGACAGAGAATATACGATGTCATCGATTTGATGAACTTGCATGAAAAAAGAACGTAGAACTAGTAAATACACCAAGGCAGCTCAGCAGTCATAATCTCAACCAACGGAAGTGATGCAATCCAAATCTCGATTTACCGGTACCACAACGGAATACGTAAACACACACATATAAGATACACAATTAAGTCATGGCATACATAAACACACATAAAAGATACACAATTTAGTCATGGAATACGTAAACACACAAATGTAAGATAAACAATTAAGTCATGGAATACGTAAACAAACATATAAGATACACAATTAAGTCATTGAATATGTAAACACACACATATAAGATACACAATTAAGTCATGGAATACGTAAACACACACATAATGACATATAAGATACACAATTAAGTCATGGAATACGTAAACACACACATATAAGATATACAATTAAGTCATGGAATACATAAACACACACATATAAGATACACAATTAAGTCATTGAATACGTAAACACACAAATGTAAGATACACAATTAAGCTGGAGGATTTGTTAATGCACAAAAATTAGATACACATTTAAGATGGAGAATAAATTAATGCGCAAATCTTGCACAGGCGGATCCAAGGTGGCGGACCCGGCGTACCCCCTGTCCTAAAATTGCCAAAGTAAAGTTTTTTGTGTATGAAATATTCTGGTTATCTGTAATTTGCGCATTTGGAAATGCATAGGAAAGGGTAGATTACAGTCTATATACTTTAGGTGTGGGTAATCCATATTCACATGTTTTTTGTTAACAGCATTTGATGTATGTTTGCGCATACATGTATTCGTAAGTGTTCAGATATAAATTGTTTCACAATTTTGGTAATTAGAAGATGATTATAAGTCTTTATTTTGTAAATCATCTTACTTTAGTGCTTGCCCAAGTGACGAAATACTGAGAATTAACCTTAATGGTTTAGTAAGGATTATTTAACATAGAAATGACAAAGTCTACAAGTAATATACATGTAATGAGCTAGGACAAACTTTATCTTGAGGCGGCAAAACGACGTATGGCTCCTTGTTCTGACATCGCGAACCTTGCCCCTGGTCCCACGACTCGTGACCATCAGGATTATTTTACGTTCATTTTAAGTGCGCATTCGCCTACTCAAAATAGTCAATAAGTTCATTGCTATTTCTGATGGAATATTTTACAAGATCTGTATTTACAGCTTATAAGTACAGTGTATAGGCTTTGGAGACAACAAGCATAGTTTATTTTCCAGACAGAATAGTCCTACTCCAGGGTGCCGTTTTATCAAAGTACTTACGTACTTGCGTAAACTTACGTTCAGATTTAGATTCAGTATAACCATTTAACAACTTCACATTGGGGACATATATTGTTTGTGGGAATTCATTAAATAAACCTTTATTAGTATATCAGCTCTATTTACCACATTTTATAGATGTAAAGGTATTATAAAGAAATTAAATTTGACGATAAGTTTAGGATTTCCGTAAGTTCGTTGATAAAACAGTGCCCAGATCTCCACACTTATATGTAGGCACAGATAGAATTTTACCGTTATAATCAGTGTGACACTTGAATATTCATATTCAGACAATAGAGTAAGGGTCAGTTGTGTCTGCATATGAATACAAAACCTGTCTAACTAGACCAGAGTTGTTTGTACCTACATGTATGTAAATTAAGGGGACAACCATAGTTCCGGATATCAACTATAATATCAGTCTAGTTTTTAGAAACAGTGTTTTATCGCCAGAGTGATCATATTCTTCAAAGGGCATATAAATGTATAAGATAAAACAAATATAATACGTTCATTACTTGACTTGAAAAAAATTGCTATAACGTTGGTGTACATACTTAACCATTTGCTTTTATGCGTTTATATGTTTTACAGCTTAAATAAAAGCCAATTTTCAACTCAGCTACCTGTTTGTTATTGTTGTACCAGCTTTGCAAACTCAAGTGAGTACCTTTACCGACGTAGAATATAATGAAATCAAAGTACTGAAAGTACTGATGGAAGGCGATACTCCAGGACATGACCTGGACCCGAAATTACAACCAATACTTACACTCTGCACTCGGCACTCAAATATTGAAAATCAAAACCACGACCTCTGGAGTGAACACAAGGTTTTTCTAAGATTTGACCTAGTGACCTAGTTTTTGACCCCACATGACCCAGTTACAAACTTGCTCTAGATTCAATGGAGAACAACAGTGTGACCACGTTTCATGAAGATAATATCAAAATTGTGACCTCTGGTGTGAACACTAGGTTTTTCTAAGATTTGACCTAGTGACCTAGGTTTTGACCCCACATGACCCAGTTTCAAACTTGATCTAGATTTCATAGAGAACAACATTCTGATCAAGTTTCATGATGATTTGATCAAAACCACGACCTCTGGAATGAACAAGAGGTTTTTCTAAAATTTGACCTAGTGACCTAGTTTTTGAAACCACATGACCCAGTTTTGAACTTGTCCTAGATTCCATAATGAACAACATTCTGACCAAGTTTCATGAAGATGCAATCAAAATTGTAACCTCTGGTGTGAACACTAGGTTTTTCTAATATTTGACCTAGTGACCTTGTTTTTGACCCAACATGCCCCAGTTTCAAACTTGGCCTAGATTTCATAGAGAACAACATTCTGATCAAGTTTCGTGATGATTGGATCAAAACCACGACCTCAGGAGTGAACACAAGGTTTTTCTAAGATTTGACCTAGTGACCTAGTTTTTGACCTCACATGACCCAGTTTTGAACTTGGCCTAGACTTCATGCAGAACAACATTCTGACCAAGTTTCATGAAGGTTGGATGAAATTGGTGACCTCTAGAGTGTACACAAGGTTCTTATAAGATTTGACCTAGTGACCTAGTTTTTGACCCGCATGACCCAGTTCCAAACTTGTCCTAGATTTCGTGGAGAACAACACCTCAAAATTGAAAACTGACTGACTGACTGACTGACCCGACCCGACCCGACCCGACCCGACCCGACCGACCGACCGACTGACCGACCGACTGACATGTGCAATTAATATACCAACACATCCAAGATGGGGGGATAATAGATCACTAGGAAATGAAGGTAAGACTTACGTGGTTGGTTGGTTAATGGTTGCGCTGGTATTTCAAGACTTTGTTTATTATGATTGTTCCCTGAAATCAAATATTACAAATAATACAAACTAAGGCACATTTAATAAATATTGGATAACTGCAATTGGCTATAGTGCGCCCAGGATAATGTAATGTTTACAAATATTGACCGGATTGGTCTAAACATTGACCGGATCGGTCTATTGTTGCAAACTTGGTTACTTAAATAACATCATACGGTCAAGTATATACTAAAATAACACTGATAAATTGCAACAGTTCATTTCTCCACCTATGTGGATTATTCCGAATATTCCCGCCTATCTTGTTATCCTGGTCGCACTACATATTTTTAGATATACACTGACTAAATTTTAAGTTGAAATTAGATGTTATACGGAGATAGTTATCAGCAATTGGTCACGATTTTTCTCGTATATAGCACGCATGTAAAAAATGAAAGAAAATAAATTCTATATACATCAATAATTATTCTAAAACTTAGCTTGGCAACGTAACAACTATATAATCCAAACTGGGACTTGAACCCAGACAGCCTGGTGGTGAACCAGTCGTCATACATTTGACCATTTGGATGAGCAGTATATGTTGCAATGTCACCTGGCTATGTTTTTTTCCCAAATAAATCCCTTATAAATATTACATATTACTGACATTTTATGATTTAGCTATAAATTATATTACATAATATGACTGGACTTCCTGATAGTTCCCAATGCAAACATACCCTGACGATTACAAATCAACGCGGACAGTTTCAAGTCGCACAGGACCAATGACCAAATTGTCGGACTCCTGGGACAAAATAAATAGGTTATTAATTCGGCTTCGGCTAAACTGTTCAATAACCCAAGAATGCTTAGGCCAAGGATATTCACAAGTTACACGGAGGCTTGCCAGGAACATCAGATGACCCCTATTAGTTTTGAGGTCAAAGGTCAAGGTCACTGTGACAATGTTTAACAACCATCTTTGTTTTCCATTCAACTTTATTGTCTTAGATTTCTAAGGTGAAAACAAATTTAGGTGTTCGTTTTGTTTCCAGATTATACATCTTTCGCACATGTAACGAAAACAACATTTGGTAACTCACCAACGTCGGGTCCCAAGTCCCGAGTGAAAAAGCAGGAGGGCCTATAGTTTTCTATTTTATTATCAGTGAAATAAAAGACTACATAATAAAAGTACTTGTTCAACAACAAGGAAAGCCATCTTTTACAATGTGCACAGTAATTGTTGTTTGGCTGTAGGAACAGTAAGATGAAACCCCAAGATAGGCAGTGTCTCAGTTCATTATAGTACTGCTAGATGCATCAGGGATTTCACAGTAGTCAGTAGGCTAACTATAGTTATAGTGAATTTCAAGGCAGCGAAGCTGGCGAAATCGCAAGAAGGGATCGCGAGTGAGAAAATTCACCTAAAACTTTCATCCACTTAACATCATATTCTGTGTGAAATTGTTATAGTCATTAAGACTAACAATGGAGTTGTCGTCATATCGATTCGTTGTCGTCTAGACGTGCTGAAACCCGAACATGTCCGACCACATATGACGGCACTAAATAAGTTGACCAACGACTTGGGACCGAATGCTTAACCGTTATTTATCAGTGTTTGGCAAGTATTGCTAAAGCGTGACCAAAGGCCACCTATTTTGACCATTATTGTTACAGCCTAGCATTTTACCGACTATTTTACTCACTACAACAGGCCCTTCCTTCCATAGGCAAGACTTTGAGGTATAAAAAACTGCGCATTAAGTGTCTTCCAAGCGTTCATTAGACATGGATGAAAAGAAAATACAATCGTGAAAATCAGCGACAGAAAGTTGATTTATTCTATGATTTAAGTACTCGTTTCTGTAACCGAGGAAAGTTACATGGTTATACAATGCACCTCCGAAGACTGAAATCCTATGTAATTATCTTGTCGTTCTCGATTCATACTGTATTTCAAATAAAATGTCAACAATATAAGCTCAATTTTGAAATGAATGACCCTGATCAATTACAAGTCCCTGTGGTATTGGTTCGGGAAAAAATTCCCAACATTTCCCCGGCAGTGCGGACGAAGGCACGTGCGCATCTACTATTTACTTCCGGAATATGGTATTAAATATGGCTCACAGAGACAGTCATAGTGCATGGCCATCCAGTTTATTTATCCTGCCTAATTGGCTAATGGGACCTGACAAGCAAAGAAATTTGCATAAATAGGCTGCGCCTCAGTTCATTTTATAGAACAGCCAATTGTTATTCTTTTAGAGGTGTGTGATTAAATGGTTGTGCAGTGAAGTCGGGATCAGCCATATGCCATATGCATTTATTTCTAAAGCCCTATTCTGACTATCCCGGTTTGACATTTCGGAAGTGCCCGGGTTTGCAAACAAGGGCGAACCATGTTGAACAGGGAAGCAACCGTAGCAGCACCGGGTGAATCGGGATAAATGGCTAACAGCCCCGGTTGTTCTAAACGGTTTGATAAAAGATATCGAGAACCGGCTTAATCTGGGGATAATGAACCGGGACACCGCCAGGACTTTCCGGCAACGACAGTATCTCTACCGTGATAAACCATGGTTTACAGGGTGTGATATAGGCTACGAGAAAGCAAGCGGGTCCTTGTAATGATTGGTGAAGCCTTTATAACGTCGGCGCAATGTTACGAACCGAATCAGCCCCGATGTTGGCAGAGTCGCTTCAATGGTTATAATAAATTATATGGCAGGCAGAGTCCCGGTTACGTCACAGTTAAGGACGGCGAAATTCATGTGAGTTTCTGACTTGTCAAGATTTACCGACATGCATTTCTTAGCTAGCTTCTTATTTATTCCATATGACGTTATCTGAAGAGACTGGCAGTCTAGTGCATGCGAAATGATGCTGTTTGTGGGTGGGGAAATATGTCAGGAAACAATGTGATTAATGCGCAAGTTCAGCAACTTCGACGGACAATAAAAGCTATGCTTACCTCCAAATAAAAGCTTTATAAATCGATATCAACCAGATTAATCCAATATCAGCCTCATTTATCATCATAAAACATTACAAACTACACTCAACATCAACCCGCCATTTTTTGGTAAGGGGGGAATAACTCTAATACAATAGCTAAGGTCACAAACCACTAAATAAATTTGTTCTTTTACTCAATGTAAAGTTACAATAGTCAGTCCCAGGTTGAAATATATTAAAGTCTACGATCAGGTGGCAGACATATATCATATATCAATGAAAAGAAGAGGCTACCAGCATTAAGAAGATAAAAAAAACAGGGAGTCACGTATCATATTTATAAGAACATTTTCGTCTGTCAAACGCCAGTCCGGCCAATTCCAGGTTTTACACTAACCTACTTTCGCTTTGGTATTTTGGCAAAAATCTCAAAATATGTAAGATAAAACAGTTTCAATACTGTATTACATCACATACATGTATATACACAAAGCCCATAAACTCATTCACAGTTAAGTGTAACGAAAAAAACGAAAAAAAAGGGTTTTTTTGGAAAATTTATATTTTTCTTTCTACTTGTCTTTTTTTCGTTTTCAACGATACAGTTACCTGTGAACCCAATAAGATGATTCCATTCCTACCTTGTCAAAGCATACTACACACAATCACTTATCACAAGTTTCTATAGGGACTCATCATCATCTTCATTAATCGCATCCCTCAGTTTGAGTATTTTCGCGATGTGTTCACACACAGCAGTCAGGCACTTCTACATACAGAGTTTTTTTTAAAAGAAAGTCTCATGTTTTTGTACAGTTAAAATCACGTTAAAAACGAAGCAGTTGGCTAGTTCTGAATACACAGCGACTTGGGGAGCCTGTTCCAGAGGACGATACTTGCTGGAAAGAAGCTGTGTTGGTATGATGATTTGGCAGTCGAGAGCTGTGTAAGCTGTATGTGGTTATGCCTGGGTCTGACTATTTGAGTAGTTGGTAACCTACTCAGTAGACTAACTAGATGTGATTAACAAAACTTTGTCATACAAATACACTTGAATTTTTTTCGTGTCAATATTTGGACCTATCTTTGTTTCATGATGAAACAATTCAACTACCTCACATTACAACCACTAGCAGTAGTTCAGACTGGAAAACGCGTCTTGCGTTACAAGGGTAATCACTAAACATCAAGGTTGTTGAGCTGTGAAAGTTTGAAGCAATTCCGCCCAACGTTTTGTGACGAGTTCAACACGTACCCAAGATTTGCGGCGGATCTCCAATACTTCACTAAGAATTAAACCAACAATTGCAATAAATACTAGTCGTCCGTCAGATTTCCCACTGGTATATTGTGAATAAGGTTAGTGGGGAACAAAACTTAAAAATAGGCCAAAATGTAAAAATAAGAATACATAGTACATTGTATTATATATAGATCTACTTGTTTCTGCTTGCACTGCTAAAGTCACATGACCTCAGAAGCAGATAGGTTGACTGTGATCCATCTGCCTACATCCAGTATACACTACGTATATAGCTACAGACTACGTGTGTACACTTCTACTTTCATACCTAGCTATACATATTCAAATACATTATTCATTCCATAAAACTAATTAGTTCAACTAAATATATTCAAACATACCTCAAGGCGCGCATCCACATTTCTTCTTTTTCCAACACTAACACCTGTTACCAACCTACCTTCAACTCAATGCCATCATATTCAAATTACCTCCTAGCCTAACATAAAGGGAGGTCACTGTGTTCAACTCACACCCATACATTTAGTGTACTTTCACCCCAAAACCGCGCGCAAATCTGACAGCTAACATATTCCCTATTTTCGTATTTCAATTCACGCACTACATACCAATTATCGCTCCAAAACAATCCATTACAATATCTATCAAACCCATAAAGCACTACAAAACACACCAAATTCAAATATTCCCCACTTTGACCCTGGCCATTCCATATGCGGCTACAAATATCTTGTCAATTTCACTTGTCAATCTACTCTGCTGCACAACAAGGGAAGTAACTGTGTTGGTAAATTTTATTGCTCTTCAAACGTAGTAGTCGCCCTTCAGCATAGACTGTCAATTCTACCGGTCTGACAGAATCATTCGTCCCAAAAACATTTGTTCTTGTATTGAATAAATTCATATACATGCATGCTGTCTGAATAAGTCCAAAAACGTACACTTGTCAGCACTGTTTATTACATTGACAGAATAGCAGCTGCTTATAACTGTCTGCTGCATAGTATGTTTATTCAGGTATACCACATTGCTCTTTAACCGTACTCAATTATAACACTTCAGCTTACACTTTGTCAATTCTAGTAATTATAGCATGGCAGACGAAATCGCCTGAAAGTGATACATGAATAACATCAGGAATGAGGTGTCGAATGTGATTTATATAACTTGTTTCACAATCGACCTTACATAAATCAGTTAAACCTAAACTACAAGCTCAAAATTGAGATGAATATCTCATTGTGCGTTAATTGCGTGCTACAAATTATCTGTAAGCATGTAACTTGATATATAAGTACACGATCGATCGGATGGTTTAAAATCTTCCTGTTTTAGCTTTACAAAGTTGAATTACTATGCTGATCATAGACTAAAACAGACGGGTGAGGATTCTGATGCCTGCTTTTCCAACCACAGGTAGAAACCCTATGGTGAAGGTAAACATCTAGCCCAATTTCTTCACCCTAAACCAGAGAAATATCATCCCTGCTGTTTGTCCCTGCTATTTTGACGCAGAAAAAAACACCACAATTCGATCCAGCAATGCAGGTACATCTGAAAGATAAAACCCCAGAACTATTCCCCAGCAAGACCCTGTTGCTGACAATCACTAATAGAGAATATATTTTCAATCAATCAATCAATCAATCAATCAAAGAAAGATCTAACAACTGTTCTCAGTGTTCTGATTTGTATATAAACCATGTTATAGTCTTAACTAGTACATGTAGTAGATACAAGATATAACTGGGAGTTGGATACTAGTACTAGTATTTCATTGCGTGTTGATTGAGTGCAACAAATATAAAGCTGCTGTAAACATGTAATTTGATATTAGTACATGATCGAATGGTTTAAAATCTTCCGTGTTTAACTTAACAAAGTAATCATAATCGCTCATTTAAAAGGAGATTTTAGTGAAACAACTTGTTTACAGAATGTGTATATAAGTATCTATATAAGATAATCTTCGAAAAAGGACCTGAGTGATAGTTGCTGATGGCAATGAAAAATGTGTAATACATGTATACATTTTTAACTCAATAAGGGGTTCAAAGACAATTCAAGACTTACTGTCTTAGGATAGATTGGCACTTATAAATAAAGCAACGAAACACAAGGGCAAACACACATTGAGGATATAACTAAAAGCTATGTCTGATGTGTTTAGCTAAAATCTGGAAACAAACCAACATTTCGAATCAAGAATGAAGTCATTTTGGATTATTGTTCTAATTGTGATTATTTCTGGGACGAATAAAGGTAAATACAGTCGCTCTTACAAAAACACTTTAATAGTGAGTAGTTTTTAGATATTTAAAATAACTCTATCCCCATAGCTCAGTTGTTAGCACACTTGTCGTCTAATCCGGCGACGCGGCTTCAAATAGACATACCCTTGGTAGACGGCGTCCGGTAGCATCCATTACAGTATCATCACTCATTCAATTAATTTTCTTTAGACCTTCAATAAACTCGGTCAGAAGTTGTACATACTAGGTCCAATTCAAAAATGTTTAAATGGCTAGTGAAATAATGACAAACAATGTTATCGAATAGTATTACATGTACATGTATACCAAGAGTGTAATTTATTTACAGGACAAGATCTGAACTGTAGGGCCAGCAACTGTCCATGCTGTATAAATTCAATTTGTTTCTCAACTGGAGCGTGTCGTGAAGGCTGTGTAGATGGTTATTACGGAAATAAATGTTACACTAAATGTCCAGGCTATTGTACAAGATGTGCTCGTGAATTTAATTCCAACAAATATCCTAATGATTACAAAGTATGTTACCTGTGTGCTGAGGGTTACTATAATGGTACAGGGGTAACAGATTGTCGCACACCATGTCCTACAAACTGTATGAACAATAGATGTGACAAGAGTACAGGACGTTGTCTCGATGGGTGTACAAGTGCCAGCTGGGCGGGAAACAAGTGTGACCAATGTGCCAGTGGCTACTATGGTGGCAGCTGTGTTCCTTGTCCGGTATATTGTAAAGATGATATATGTGGTTCAAGATATGGTGAGTGCACGAATGGATGTAAAGATGCACGGTTCACCGGCGCACAGTGTGATCAATGTCAAGTAGGTCAACACGGTGAAAGTTGCGACGAAACTTGTCCAGTGAACTGCAACAATGGAGTATGTGGAAGAAATGATGGTTTTTGTACTAGTGGATGTACAGGTAACTTTGCCGGTGACACGTGTGATGTGTGCAAACCTAATTACTATGGTGAGAATTGTGATGAATGGTGCTCTAACTGCCTCAGTGGACAATGTGATAGAAACACCGGTATATGTGATAACTGTGTTGGTGGTTACTATGGACAGTATTGTAACATTACATGTTCAAGTGGATGTAAGAATATACAATGCTACCGATACAATGCGACCTGCACACACCGGTGCTGGAGTGCTTCTTCAGGAGACAAATGTTGTGTAACCAACAAAAACTGTGACCTATGCGATACTGTTTTAACATGTTCCAAGTGTAACTCTGGTTTCTACGGAACGTCGTGTGGACAAATATGCCCTGGTAAATGCGCTGGTGGTTGCGATAAAATATCGGGCGATTGTACTGCATGTAAGACTGGTTACCATGGCAATAAGTGTACGGAAACATGCCCTGAACAATGCCTGGACTCAAAATGTGGCCAACATTCCGGTCAGTGTAGTGCATGCAATATCGGTAACTATGGTGACAGTTGTAACAGAACGTGTCCAGATACCTGCCGTAACAAGATATGTTATCAAGATGGTGGTAAATGTGGCGACTGTGTGGTAGGCTACCACGGTGTGTGGTGTGACCTTGACTGTACAACATACTGTATCAATGAGACATGTATCCAAGAGACAGGTGCCTGTTTGTACGGATGTAAGGAAGAATACAAGGACAAATGTACTCAAAACAACGGTAAGTGGTACTTTCCTGTTAACTCTTAGATGTTCATTTTTGTGGCTTGTCTTTGACTTCTGGTCGGTACTGGTTATCTTGTGCTCGTTTATGTGTCTTTCACATCCCGCTTTGTCAATTGAGTGTGCAATCGTCTATTGCAATACATAAATTTACCAATATGACCAGAATATATATTACAATGCGTTAAGGCAATGGTGACAGAATGTCATTTGCAATGTAAAAAGACCCGAGGTGATCAGAATTTCTGTTGTAATGCATTAATTTAGGCCATGGTTACCACCATTTCTCTATCAAGTCTTAAAATCTGAGATTAGTATCAGACTGTCGAGTACTGCTCCACTTCCGATTTGGATTTTAAATGGCAAGATGTAAATGCCGAACCTAGCTTTTATTTGTCAGTCAGCTTTCTGCTGTCAGGCATTTATATATGAGTGCCACCGCCCGGATTTGAACCCGGGTGGCCCGATTCGACGGCAAGCGCACTAACCACTAAACTACGGAGGGATAATTCGAATAAGCAATATTTCTAACCTTTGCCCATTGTCATCATCATCATGTTAACATAATATTATGTAACGCAGATCTACGCTATTTAATATCAGTGACATATTATTACAGTGGTTGCCAGTGACAGCGTTGGAATAATACTAGGTGGCGTTGTTGGAGGACTGTGTGTCGTCATTATTATACTGATGGGCTGCTTGATTCATTCAAGGTAAGAAATTTGATGACACTTTTTGAACAGTTTAACCATTCACACATTAAAAGCCTAATTTAAATGCCCACTTTTTTGGATGGTTGGATGGTGTACCTCATCTTGATTTGAAATAGGCGGATGAACATTTTGGTTTGACATGAAGAAACGAGACCATCGTTTTATGGGACCTTAGGAATTAATTAAATTACTCATTAATGAAAAATATAAGATTCGATGATATTGGGCATCAACATAAGTGAGTGTTCAGTGTTGACATTGTATGTACTTATCAGTGAACTCACCAGGCGGCTACGGAATTATGTTCCAAACTACAATTTTGACTTCCCTCAAATTTTCACTCATTCAATGTAACAGTCTGATATATTGAATAGGTGAACATTTTGGGAAGTCAAAACTGTAGTTTGTGATATAATTTCGTAGTCATGGGGTCAATTCAAACATTAGTAAAACAAAATAAATGTATGACCAATTAGTCTACTTTAAATTACAATAATTGTATTTGTATTTCATTCATATTTACAACGAAGCTCCTATATTTATTGCAGGTGTCGTTCAAAAGGAACCAAAGAAAACATTGAACAAGAACCAAATAACGGTACGTTCTTTTCACAAGTTTGATATTTGTAATATTGTTGATATGAATGTCTAATCAAATACATGTGTATAGATCTACAAGAAACTTCGGGGCGTGACAAGTAAACACTTAGTTTTCTATCTCTATAGAGATCACGCCTCGACGATTGTTGTACATCTATAATAGTATGCCCTGAAAACAACTAATAACTCAACAATAAAAGCAACTATCCGCGATTGCATACATTACATACGTACAATAAGTATAGGTTAAAGATCATATGTTAAATTTATAAACAAATTAGTACTGCGGTTGCTACCGCTCCCTTGCACTAATTTGTTTATAATTCTAATAAGTAATCTATAACCGGCTTATAGTTTACCCGCCCACTTTTAGAAAACCCTTTGCATGCAAACAATAACATGCCCATTTATGAAATAATGGAAGTGTAGTGGCACAAAATTGCTTGTATGATTGCTGATAGAAAATCAGTAAAATTTGGAGGGTAGGCGGGTCTAGTTTTCCATATTTGGAATCGGCAAAATTATTCTTATAAACAGATTTACTAAATAATTATTATGCCCATTGAAAATCCCTGACTTTTAATCGGACAAAGAAGTAGGATAAACTATAAGTATACAATTCGTCACATATGTGACATGTACACAAGTTCATTATTTCTCCATTTTACAGGTGATGAACTGGAAGCACATGATTATGAAGGATTAGACGAAGAATTGAAGATAGAGAAGACAGTGTATTCAGATCTACAGTCAGACGGAGAATATGTTAACACTCAAATATAGGATACAGAATTAAGACGGAGAATATGTTAACACTCAAATATAAGATACACAGTTAAGACGGAAAATATACGGAAGTGATGCAATCCTTATATCGATTTACCGGTACCGCGACTGCGCGCTCCAATACACTTATGCACATGGAACCAACTAGTTTGAATAATATTTAAACCAAAACGGGTTTCTTTGAACAATGTTTAAATAGAGAACAGTTCCCAGCGCGTAAGCGTATTGGAGCGCACAGTCGTGGTACCGGTAAATCGATATTTGGATAGCATCACTTCCGTTGGTTGAGATTATGACTGCTGAGCTGCCTTGTTGTATTTACTAGTTCTACTTTCTTTTTCATGCAAGTTCATCAAATCGACGACACTGTGTGCCTGTGCGAAATATGACTCTTAAGTACATTAAACAGTGATGTGACGTTTATAAAACATAGTAATCACAAGCAAGCAATAGATAAAACTGAAACTTAAACTGTGAGATTTAGATGACCTATTTAAGACCATTAAAACAAACGCATTGTGTTAATTACATACTCAGTATCAATAAATGTGCGCGTTGCATCATTATATACGTTGGCTATAACAATATAGTATGATTGTGGTATCATAACATGTGCCTTCCCTGTCCGATTTCCTCATATCCTTTTTGGCTACATCAATTTACAATTATATTAATCATATTCGTTGGATATATCAAAATGTCTGACAGTTGTATCAATTTATGCGTTTGCTACATCAATATATACGTAATCACCGTTTAATCATTATATTCATTAGTTACATCAATAAATGTGACCCACCCGTTATAGAATCATATGCGTTGGATATATCAATGCCCCAGCTAGATTAATTTACGTGACTGTTTCATCATTACATATTCTTTGGCCTCATCAAAGTACGAGTATATGACCGTTTAATCATTGTTTGCATATATTGATGAAATAAGGGTCACATTTATACATTGATGTAGCCATCACATGTGACAATACAACAGTCACAGGCATTGGTGTAGCAAGCACGCGTTATGGTGAAACGGTCACATACATAAGATACACAATTAAGACGGAGAATATGTCAACACTCAAATATAACATATGCAATTAAGATGGAGAATATGTTAACACTCAAATATAAGATACATAATTAAGACGGACAATATGTCAACACTCAAATATAACATACACAATTAAGACGGAGAATATGTTAACACTCAAATATAAGATACACAATTAAGACAGAGAATATACGATGTCATCGATTTGATGAACTTGCATGAAAAAAGAACGTAGAACTAGTAAATACACCAAGGCAGCTCAGCAGTCATAATCTCAACCAACGGAAGTGATGCAATCCAAATCTCGATTTACCGGTACCACAACGGAATACGTAAACACACACATATAAGATACACAATTAAGTCATGGCATACATAAACACACATAAAAGATACACAATTTAGTCATGGAATACGTAAACACACAAATGTAAGATAAACAATTAAGTCATGGAATACGTAAACAAACATATAAGATACACAATTAAGTCATGGCATACATAAACACACATAAAAGATACACAATTAAGTCATGGAATACGTAAACACACAAATGTAAGATAAACAATTAAGTCATGGAATACGTAAACAAACATATAAGATACACAATTAAATCATTGAATATGTAAACACACACATATAAGATACACAATTAAGTCATGGAATACATAAACACACACATATAAGATACACAATTAAGTCATGGAATACATAAACACACACATATAAGATATACAATTAAGTCATGGAATACATAAACACACACATATAAGATACACAATTAAGTCATTGAATACGTAAACACACAAATGTAAGATACACAATTAAGCTGGAGGATTTGTTAATGCACAAAAATTAGATACACATTTAAGACGGAGAATGAACTAATGCGCAAATCTTGCACAGGCGGATCCAAGGCGGCGGACCCGGCGTACCCCCTGTCCTAAAATTGCCAAAGTAAAGTTTTTTGTGTCTGAAATATTCTGGTTATCTGTAATTTGCGCATTTGGAAATGCATAGGAAAGGGTAGATTACAGTCTATATACTTTAGGTGTGGGTAATCCATATTCACATGTTTTTTGTTAACAGCATTTGATGTATGTTTGCGCATACATGTATTCGTAAGTGTTCAGATATAAATTGTTTCACAATTTTGGTAATAAGAAGATGATTATAAGTCTTTATTTTGTAAATCATCTTGCACTTCATCTTACTTTAGTGCTTGCCCAAGTGACGAAATACTGAGAATTAACCTTAATGATTTAGTAAGGATTATTTAACATAGAAATGACAAAGTCTACAAGTAATACACATGTAATGAGCTAGGACAAACTTTATCTTGAGGCGGCAAAACGACGTATGGCTCCTTGTTCTGACATCGCGAACCTTGCCCCTGGTCCCACGACTCGTGACCATCAGGATTATTTTACGTTCATTTTAAGTGCGCATTCGCCTACTCAAAATAGTCAATAAGTTCATTGCTATTTCTGATGGAATATTTTACAAGATCTGTATTTACAGCTTATAAGTACAGTGTATAGGCTTTGGAGACAACAAGCATAGTTTATTTTCCAGACAGAATAGTCCTACTCCAGGGTGCCGTTTTATCAAAGTACTTACGTACTTGCGTAAACTTACGTTCAGATTTAGATTCAGTATAACCATTTAACAACTTCACATTGGGGACATATATTGTTTGTGGGAATTCATTAAATAAACCTTTATTAGTATATCAGCTCTATTTACCACATTTTATAGATGTAAAGGTATTATAAAGAAATTAAATTAAATTTGACCATAAGTTTAGGATTTCCGTAAGTTCGTTGATAAAACAGTGCCCAGATCTCCACACTAATATGTAGGCACAGATAGAATTTTACCGTTATAATCAGTATGACACATGAATATTCATATTCAGACAATAGAGTTAGGGTCAGTTGTGTTTGCATATGAATACTAAACCTGTCTAACTAGACCAGAGTTGTTTGTACCTACATGTAAATTAAGGGGACAACCATAGTTCCGGATATCAACTATAATACCAGTCTAGTTTTTAGAAACGGTGTTTTATCGCCAGAGTGATCATATTCTTCAAAGGGCATATACATGTATAAGATAAAACAAATATAATACTTTCATTACTTGACTTGAAAAAAATTGCTATAACGTTGGTGTACATACTTTACCATTTGCTTTTATGCGTTTATATGTTTTACGGCTTTAATAAAAGCCAATTTTCAACTCAGCCACCTGTTTGTTATTGTTGTACCAGCTTCGCAAACTCTAGGGAGTACCTTTACCGACGTAGAATATAATGAAATCAAAGTACTGAAAGTACTGATGGAAGGCGATACTCCAGGACATGACCTGGACCCGAAATTACAACCAATACTTACACTTTGCACTCGGCACTCAAATATTGAAAATCAAAACCACGACCTCTGGAGTGAACAAGAGGTTTTTCTAAGATTTGACCTAGTGACCTAGTTTTTGACCCCACATGACCCAGTTTTGAACTTGTCCTAGATTCCATAATGAACAACATTGTGACCAAGTTTCATGAAGATACTATCAAAATTGTGGCCTCTGATGTGAACACTAGGTTTTTCTAAGATTTGACTTAGTGACCTAGTTTTTGACCCAACATGACCCAGTTTGAAACTTGGCCTAGATTTCATAGAGAACAACATTCTGATCAAGTTTCATGATGATTGGATCAAAACCACGACCTCTGGAGTGAACACAAGGTTTTTCTAAGATTTGACCTAGTGACCTAGTTTTTGACCTCACATGACCCAGTTTTGAACTTGGCCTAGACTTCATGCGGAACAACATTCTGACCATGTTTCATGAAATTGGTGACCTCTAGAGTGTACACAAGGTTCTTATAAGATTTGACCTAGTGACCTAGTTTTTGACCCGCATGACCCAGTTCCAAACTTGTCCTAGATTTCATGGAGAACAACACCTCAAAATTGAAAACTGACCGACAGACAGACAGACGGACAGACATGTGCAATTAATATACCCACTCATCCAAGATGGGGGGATAATAGATCACTAGGAAATGAAGGTAAGACTTACGTGGTTGGTTGGTTGGTTGGTTAATGGTTGCACTGGTATTTCAAGACTTTGTTTATTATGATTGTTCCCTGAAATCAAATATTACAAATAATATGAACTAAGGCACATTTAATAAATATTGGATAACTGCAATTGGCTATAGTGCGCCCAGGATAATGTAATGTTTACAAATATTGACCGGATTGGTCTAAACATTGACCGGATCGGTCTATTGTTGCAAACTTGGTTACTTAAATAACATCATACGGTCAAGTATATACTAAAATAACACTGATCAATTGCAACACTTCATTTCTCCACCTATGTGGATTATTCCGAATATGCCCGCCTATCTTGTTATCCTGGGCGCACTACATATTTTTAGATATACACTGACTAAATTTTAAGTTGAAATTAGATGTTATACGGAGATAGTTATCAGCAATTGGTCACGATTTTTCTCTCTTATTTAGGACCAAAAACATTACCGTAGGTCCCCGTGTATTGGTCGTGGTCGTGTATAGCACGCATGTAAAAAATGAAAGAAAATAAATTCTATATACATCAATAACTATTCTAAAACTTAGCTTGGCAACGTAACAACTATATAATCCAAACTGGGACTTGAACCCAGACAGCCTGGTGGTGAACCAGTCGTCATACATTTGACCATTTGGATGAGCAGTATATGTTGCAATGTCACCTGGCTATGTTTTTTTTTCAAACAAATCCCTTATAATATTACATATTGCTGACATTTTATGATTTAGCTATAAATTATATTACATAACATGACTGGACTTCCTGATAGTTCCCAATGCAAACATACCCTGACGATTACAAATCAACGCGGACAGTTTCAAGTTGCACAGGACCAATGACCAAATTGTCGGACTCCTGGGACAAAATAAATAGGTTATTAATTCGGCTTCGGCTAAACTGTTCAATAACCCAAGAATGCTTAGGCCAAGGATATTCACAAGTTACACGGAGGCTTGCCAGGAACATCAGATGACCCCTATTGGTTTTGAGGTCAAAGGTCAAAGGTCAAGGTCACTGTGACAATGTTTAACAACCATCTTTGTTTTCCATTCAACTTTATTGTCTTAGATTTCTAAGGTGAAAACAAATTTAGGTGTTCGTTTTGTTTCCAGATTATACATCTTTCGCACATGTAACGAAAACAACATTTGGTAACTCACCAACGTCGGGTCCCAAGTCCCGAGTGAAAAAGCAGGAGGGCCTATAGTTTTCTATTTTATTATCAGTGAAATAAAAGACTACATAATAAAAGTACTTGTTCAACAACAAGGAAAGCCATCTTTTACAATGTGCACAGTAATTGTTGTTTGGCTGTAGGAACAGTAAGATGAAACCCCAAGATAGGCAGTGTCTCAGTTCATTATAGTACTGCTAGATGCATCAGGGATTTCACAGTAGTCAGTAGGCTAACTATAGTTATAGTGAATTTCAAGGCAGCGAAGCTGGCGAAATCGCAAGAAGGGATCGCGAGTGAGAAAATTCACCTAAAACTTTCATCCACTTAACATCATATTCTGTGTGAAATTGTTATAGTCATTAAGACTAACAATGGAGTTGTCGTCATATCGATTCGTTGTCGTCTAGACGTGCTGAAACCCGAACATGTCCGACCACATATGACGGCACTAAATAAGTTGACCAACGACTTGGGACCGAATGCTTAACCGTTATTTATCAGTGTTTGGCAAGTATTGCTAAAGCGTGACCAAAGGCCACCTATTTTGACCATTATTGTTACAGCCTAGCATTTTACCGACTATTTTACTCACTACAACAGGCCCTTCCTTCCATAGGCAAGACTTTGAGGTATAAAAAACTGCGCATTAAGTGTCTTCCAAGCGTTCATTAGAAATGGATGAAAAGAAAATACAATCGTGAAAATCAGCGACAGAAAGTTGATTTATTCTATGATTTAAGTACTCGTTTCTGTAACCGAGGAAAGTTACATGGTTATACAATGCACCTCCGAAGACTGAAATCCTATGTAATTATCTTGTCGTTCTCGATTCATACTGTATTTCAAATAAAATGTCAACAATATAAGCTCAATTTTGAAATGAATGACCCTGATCAATTACAAGTCCCTGTGGTATTGGTTCGGGAAAAAATTCCCAACATTTCCCCGGCAGTGCGGACGAAGGCACGTGCGCATCTACTATTTACTTCCGGAATATGGTATTAAATATGGCTCACAGAGACAGTCATAGTGCATGGCCATCCAGTTTATTTATCCTGCCTAATTGGCTAATGGGACCTGACAAGCAAAGAAATTTGCATAAATAGGCTGCGCCTCAGTTCATTTTATAGAACAGCCAATTGTTATTCTTTTAGAGGTGTGTGATTAAATGGTTGTGCAGTGAAGTCGGGATCAGCCATATGCCATATGCATTTATTTCTAAAGCCCTATTCTGACTATCCCGGTTTGACATTTCGGAAGTGCCCGGGTTTGCAAACAAGGGCGAACCATGTTGAACAGGGAAGCAACCGTAGCAGCACCGGGTGAATCGGGATAAATGGCTAACAGCCCCGGTTGTTCTAAACGGTTTGATAAAAGATATCGAGAACCGGCTTAATCTGGGGATAATGAACCGGGACACCGCCAGGACTTTCCGGCAACGACTGTATCTCTACCGTGATAAACCATGGTTTACAGGGTGTGATATAGGCTACGAGAAAGCAAGCGGGTCCTTGTAATGATTGGTGAAGCCTTTATAACGTCGGCGCAATGTTACGAACCGAATCAGCCCCGATGTTGGCAGAGTCGCTTCAATGGTTATAATAAATTATATGGCAGGCAGAGTCCCGGTTACGTCACAGTTAAGGACGGCGAAATTCATGTGAGTTTCTGACTTGTCAAGATTTACCGACATGCATTTCTTAGCTAGCTTCTTATTTATTCCATATGACGTTATCTGAAGAGACTGGCAGTCTAGTGCATGCGAAATGATGCTGTTTGTGGGTGGGGAAATATGTCAGGAAACAATGTGATTAATGCGCAAGTTCAGCAACTTCGACGGACAATAAAAGCTATGCTTACCTCCAAATAAAAGCTTTATAAATCGATATCAACCAGATTAATCCAATATCAGCCTCATTTATCATCATAAAACATTACAAACTACACTCAACATCAACCCGCCATTTTTTGGTAAGGGGGGAATAACTCTAATACAATAGCTAAGGTCACAAACCACTAAATAAATTTGTTCTTTTACTCAATGTAAAGTTACAATAGTCAGTCCCAGGTTGAAATATATTAAAGTCTACGATCAGGTGGCAGACATATATCATATATCAATGAAAAGAAGAGGCTACCAGCATTAAGAAGATAAAAAAACAGGGAGTCACGTATCATATTTATAAGAACATTTTCGTCTGTCAAACGCCAGTCCGGCCAATTCCAGGTTTTACACTAACCTACTTTCGCTTTGGTATTTTGGCAAAAATCTCAAAATATGTAAGATAAAACAGTTTCAATACTGTATTACATCACATACATGTATATACACAAAGCCCATAAACTCATTCACAGTTAAGTGTAACGAAAAAAACGAAAAAAAAGGGTTTTTTTGGAAAATTTATATTTTTCTTTCTACTTGTCTTTTTTTCGTTTTCAACGATACAGTTACCTGTGAACCCAATAAGATGATTCCATTCCTACCTTGTCAAAGCATACTACACACAATCACTTATCACAAGTTTCTATAGGGACTCATCATCATCTTCATTAATCGCATCCCTCAGTTTGAGTATTTTCGCGATGTGTTCACACACAGCAGTCAGGCACTTCTACATACAGAGTTTTTTTTAAAAGAAAGTCTCATGTTTTTGTACAGTTAAAATCACGTTAAAAACGAAGCAGTTGGCTAGTTCTGAATACACAGCGACTTGGGGAGCCTGTTCCAGAGGACGATACTTGCTGGAAAGAAGCTGTGTTGGTATGATGATTTGGCAGTCGAGAGCTGTGTAAGCTGTATGTGGTTATGCCTGGGTCTGACTATTTGAGTAGTTGGTAACCTACTCAGTAGACTAACTAGATGTGATTAACAAAACTTTGTCATACAAATACACTTGAATTTTTTTCGTGTCAATATTTGGACCTATCTTTGTTTCATGATGAAACAATTCAACTACCTCACATTACAACCACTAGCAGTAGTTCAGACTGGAAAACGCGTCTTGCGTTACAAGGGTAATCACTAAACATCAAGGTTGTTGAGCTGTGAAAGTTT